>NNCF01131415.1:110014-155468 GCA_002313205.1 Laupala kohalensis | reverse complement strand
AGATATATTATGGACAGCAACAAGTAGGAATAGACAAAAATGCAATAGGAAGGAAAGAATTAAGTAAGATATGTAGGGCGGCATTACAACCCATTAAACTATACTGCTGCAGTGCGTGGAATAGGAGATCAAAACTAGAGAATAGTGAAAGGAAATTGTCAAGTTTACTACGGTTCTGCTTTCTTCGGTGGAGTAACTGTTATAAAGCAGTGTCAATAAAAGCACTACAGGTAATAACGGGACATCTACCGCTAGACTTAGTTATAGATCAAAATTATTTAAGATGCAAGATGAAACGGGAGGGATATATAACGTTGGATGGACAGATATTACGGCAAGAGGAGAAAGGATGGGAATAAAAACTGTAAAGGAAGTATGAATCGGATGTTGGCAAACACGATGGACAGCAGCAAAGGAAGATACTTATGTAAATTCATAACTAACGTTGACTTTGTAAAGAAAAATGAATGGTTTAAGCCGAACATACCACTAACAAAAATATGGACAGAACACGGGAATTACAACAACTATTTGCATAGAATTGGCATAGCAGAGGACCGAAATTGCATATGTGGAAATGCAGGATAACGGAGGCAGAGAGGGGAAGATGGTTTGGCAAAATGTTGACAAAGGGTATTACCAATTTGAATAACTGGGCATTTTTAATTGGAAGCGATAGAAAATATATGGAATTATTTTATGAATTATGTGACAGATATAGTGTCAATACGGAATGCAGCAAAGGATGGAATGTAAGAAGAGAATAAAAAAGAAAAGATGAAACAATTAAGAGTGGAAGGATCAAAGTGAGGCAGACATGGATAGTAGAAAAACAAATACAAGACAAAAAAGAAAGAAAGATGAAACAGAATGAAGCACATTAATTTTTTTAGAAGAAAGAAACCCACCAGTTTATATGTAACCCTTGTAATGACTTTGTATTAAGGTACTGGGACATATTGAATTAGTAATAATAATTGAACTTGACAATAAATTTAAAAAAATATATAGTCGCGTGGGATATAGGGAGACAACTAAATACGTATTGCATTTCACATCCATCCATATCAAAGGAGGCCATTAGGAAAAAAGATGCACAGAATCACAGGAGTGGAGAAACAGCAATCTCTTCCAGTTCTTCTCATTTACCAATGGTATCTTCTCGTGAAACACAAGTGACTCATTAGAAAGTTAATTTCCAATCTTTCGCTTCACAAATATTAATTATAACCATTGCAGTAGTGTCAGTTTTATATTTGATTTGTCAGTTATTTGGGTTTTAATTTGTGCTAATGTAACGATATTTGCTCACTCATTCGCTCACATATTCATCAAAGCAGATCAAAAACTATTTCTGGAAATTGAAGTTGCTTCTATATTTTGTAGACTCACTAAGAAAGACTTTTCCGAAATTTCTATTTCAAACTAAAAATTTAATTTGTTTTTAAAAATTAATAATATAAATATTTAGAAACGTTTCGAGATTCACGATGATTCATTGTTAATGTGTGTACTAAGGGGCAAAAATGTTTCAAGTGTTTGTCGTTTGCTCTTAAGGTATGGTGTATTATTTTCACTATAATTTACGAAGTAATTGAAACATTATCTTAGTTTATTGAATGTAAATCATGTTAAATTAAACATCTAAAACCAATTTATAGAATTGATGATTTTTCAATTTATATTGAACGAAAATGGGTGGAGATATATGGTGATGCATTAATCAACGCAGACGAAGAATGATTAAAGATCGGAATTTGAAATAGAGATAATGATTAGAGATTCAGATGTTTAAGAAATGAATTGAGTGAAACATAGTTATTCGATTTGTTNATATATATATATATATATATATATATATATATATAGACGTTTTCAGAAGTTCTAACGACATGATATTCTACTTTCTCTATATTCCCCGAGCAAATTGAGATTTCATCTCTATTTTTGTATGTTAAGATTTTGAAATAAAATTTATAAAATCGATATCTGGAAATTTCGAGTTTGCTTTTTAACGGGTAGAAAGGCGTGAAAATGTTTCGTGTGTTGTCCAGACCGGTTGACGCTTTTTTCTACACTTACAAATTACAATATCGGATTAACTAATGTACTTACTAAAAGTGAAAAGTTTCTTTTTTCGAATTTCCGCTAAATATCTTGAATTAAAAACGATATTATAGTTTGAAATCTACTTCCTGGAGTGGCAAATATCGCGGCGCGGCATATTTTGTTGCGTCTATAAACACGACACGAATCGCGTGCATAAGAGGGTCCTAAAACCAAAGGAGATTCTCACCCCCACCCTCTTTCGTTTTATTTCGGTCAGGTTTTATTGTCGCTTGCTCCACCGTGCGACGCTTGCCATGAAAGCTTATCGCCAGAAACGTTTCTGTTTGGAAAGTGGAGTAGCCGAAGAACATTATATAACTGTCTCGCGTTTATAATTTATGAACGTGTACCATTCAATATGTTCATGTTTTATGAATACATTTCTTTATACGAGAGACAAGGAACTTTCTATGCTCCTGATCTTAAAGTAATGCGGTGTATCTATAACAAGAAAAGCGGGAGTAGGGTTTTATAGAAGGAAATGTAGTAATACATTGAAAATACAAAGTAAGGGGCTGGCATGATTTGGACCCTGGAGTCAGCTAAGGTAAACTAAAATCTTGATTTGGACCCGAGCCTCTCTGAATCCCCCTAGCGTCTTTCTTAGCTCGTTGTTGTAAAATTACAGTTAACTTGTACTGTTTAATTATAATACATATATTTTTACCTATATAATTGAAAAGTTCAATAAGAATAAATAACACTTGTTTACTGTTGCACATTTTCAAGTAGCTACTAAGTAGTATTTGAATAAAACGTAACTAATTTTTTTACTTAATAACCATTACTGAATTTGCGGTACTTAATTAATTGAATTTTTTTTAAACACTATAACAAAAACTTGTATTATATCGATATGAAGTTAGAAAAATTAAGGGTAGGAAATGAAAAAGAACCAATGGCATAACCAATAAATATTAATAAGTTTATGAAATACAAAATAATGATTACAATATTTTTTTAAATTACGAAAACGATCGTTTCATTTATTAAAACGTTTTCTCTGGGGAAACTATGTTGGAGGCTTAAAATAAAAAAGGTGAAAATTGAATATATATTTTCTTAGTCTTTTACCGTTCACAGAAATAAAAAAATGTTTGTCTTATAATTATTTTTTGGTTTAAGCCTGCCGGGTTCCAAAGAAATGAAAGGTATCAAATATTAATTTTTGGTGACCAAAACTCCGAAAGGGGTGCAAAATTGAATAGTCATTAACCGTTTAATGAGTGTAATTATATTAGTTTTTTATAGACATTTGTATGTTTACTTATGGAAATAGCTGTGTAATATGTTAAATATTGCTTTTTTACAAATAAATAAATAAATTTGAAAAGTGGAAAGGGTAATTAGGGTTTGTTTATGATATTAGCGTTCGTTGTACGTCAATATTTTGAATTGTGTCATATGAGGAAAAGTTGTTATTTATAAGAATAATTCTTTAAAGATAATTAAATTTTCTTCAAGAAAGCAGTTACAACATGTTTTGTTTCGATGACTCTTGTATAATAATTTGCTGAACGGGAATTGGAAAATCGTTAATAGTTACAGATGTTTGTAACGTATTATTAAAAATTTCTCAGGACGTTGACTAGTTAAAAGTCCCGGCGATGAAGATGTAACAGCAAATTGAAATTGACTCCATCAACTCTCACCTTAGTGACAGCGCAACAGGAGGCACTCATGTGGGTCGCCAACGTATTTAGAAAAGTATTTCGCTATTCCTCACACCGAAAGGCTAGTATTCAAGGTAATTCAATCAGATCGAACCTGTAGGTTCGTAGGGCTTCAAAAAGACTTTAAAATCCTTTCTAGATGTTCCTGTTTCACCGACTAAGATAGTGGTCAATGTCTCCAAGCGGTGCACTATTAATTTATTCAGAATGATTTTTCCGGAAGACGCCGTAAGGAAACATGAATTTGATGATTGAATCATGAACATTGAATTGCTGTATTCGTTCTGACATTAGAACAGATTGTAACTATACTGCTTGACGTATATTTATTCCTGAAAAAGTCTAGCTATTGTGTAGAACAGTGCCGTTCACGCTAGCGCTGTTTGTTACCTCGGACATTTCCTTTGTGAGACAACTACTCTGCCCTTGGACACCCACCTCTAAACTATTGCACCATCTCTGGTCATTCGACGCGTTATCAGAAGGTATAATGCTGGCACTTCACTTGGCTTTGCGGTATTTGTGTAGTGTATTCGCTGTATTTTTCAAAATATTTGACATATTTACAAACATGCCATCCCCACATGAACTGAACAAGCAAGAATGTCAAATATGTTTGCTCCTACCAATGATGGTCGTGTTGACAGCAGCATATTTTTCTTTATTTCATGTTATTGATACATGTTGCATAAATATAAGGGTACAAAAATACCATGGCAAACAAGACGCTGGTGGATATTGATAATTCATGTGCACAAATGCGAGGATTCGTTTGATGTAATTCAAGAATTCTTAAAACTGTTTCGTTATTCCAGTTCATAGAAATGTTGTTAATTGTTTTCAAAAACATATAGAGTAATAAAATTAAAAGTATAGATTAAAAGACCAAAATATCAAAAAGTCTCGATTGCACTAGTGAGCGAAACACGGCTAACCCAGTGTGGACAGTTCACGCGAATATTTGCCTTATTTGAGTTCTTTGTTGTGCGACTAAAAACCGACAAAAGAACGGGTACGGGTGTTCGCGTTTTTGTGATAATAGAGTAAATACATAAAAATAGCTCTTCTACATGGCCGCATTGGCAAAAACACGAATACATAACGCCATGTGAAGTGCATAAAAGAAGAGCCTCCGGAGGCCTCATCCTTAGACGTCATGTAGAACTCAACCACCACCTTCGAAATCTCAAACACTACCTTTTTCACTGTTTTCTCTAACCATTTGCAATATTCTTCTGGTTCCCGATGCAGAGGATTTCACGTTTACTAATGTTAAAATTCAAAATCCTCTTTTATTTAGTGGTATGCTAAACAGGTCTTGGATCGATACGCACAAAAAATAGGAAAATGAACTATAAAAGTTCAGAATATGCACTAAAATGTCCAAAATATGCATAAAAATCCAGTTAAATGCACTAAATCCAGTTAATGCTAGTTAGATATATGTAATTTAAAAACAAGTTGCGTGTGAATCTATATTACTAAGAAAGTGCAAGTGTAAATTGACTTAGTTGAATAATACCACTGAGCTCGTTCATGCAGTATAAGCCATAAACATGAAATTTTTAATTGGTTATAGTACTTTAACCTCAAATTTCAGAGTCAAAAATATATCTTCAAAAATATGTTATAAAAAACAAAAGTCTTAAAATATACATTTATATGCAAACAAAAATCTTCAAAGTATTTTCAAGGACTATTGTATTAAATTAAATTCAAAAGATCTTACAAGGTTATGAAAGCTAGATATCGATTCCTCAAAGCCATAAAAAGTCAGGAAAAATCATGCAAAACATTCGTGCCCTGATGATGAAGTATAATGCCTTCAGTCTTTATTTAGTTGTAATCGAAAACTTTAAAGATATAGAGGATGATAGTGTCTGATTTATAAAAAATTATACTGCCTGAAAGAAACTCGTATATTCTGAGTGGATGGGAGACATTCTCAATCGATTTTCCCACCTTCAATAGCTCTGAAGAAAAGAGAGGGTATTCGAACGTTGATTTGGGAATGGATGTATAGCTCACTTCTAAGTTCTTTGTTAACGTATTATCAATGGTGATGTGATCGAATGCTGAAGAATAGCGTTTAAAAATGGAATGAAACACGGAGAAGTACAAAAAGAGTATACAAGATTAAAATGAAATCGAAAATTCATTCCTCTCGTGTTGAGAGTGTTGCTGTCCGATGTTGAATTTGCATGACAATACTCGGTGCCGGATAAGACCGGAGGCGGTGACTGTATTGGTTATTTTCTCAAAGTGCGAGAGGAGTTACGGCCCCTAGTGGCGATGTGGCAACGACTGATAGTATATTTGGAAACACAGAATGAGGAGACTTGGGTAAGGGGATATTTATTGCAAACAGAGGAGACGATATCTCTCCATGATCGTAAATACTTCTAAGTTATGATAAAAGTCTTGATGAAAGTATTGAATAGAAAACGATGTGGAAAGAAATAGATAACTTTTTTTTGAAAACATAAAAACTATAAGAAGTTCGACTTAGGTTTATTAGAGGAATATAGATTGGATCCGCCACAATAATAATATTTCTAAGCCCCTCCTACATATGGTATATTAGAAGAAGGAAGTGATTGAGAAGCTTTGCGGGTAAGGGCAGTATTAGTTGACTTTGAGGGTTCAGTAGACTCTTGATAGTCCGACAGATATGGGACCAGACAGTTGTCAGATTATAAATTATTATGGATTACCGAGGGCACCATTAAAACAATGTGAAAAAGCTTACTTGGAGAGTGTAAACTCGGCTAAACATTTTAAATGGGTTTAGGAAAAAGATAAGGTATCATTTCACTCACAGGTGTAATTTACAGTAATAGCTGAGTAACCGCGACTTTGCTCACGCGAATTTTGTAATATGTCTGCAATTTTATTCTTTCTCACGTTCCCATTGATTTCCAGTGAGAATGTTGTTAATATTGGTGGTTCTACAGTTTTGGTGCATTCTCAATCCCAACACCAAAACTACGGAGCGATGCAATTTACATTCTTTTATACTACAAATTTAGTTTTCAATTATTTTTACAATAAGCCCATTTCCACCCCCTCCCCCCAAGGGATGGTTTCTTTAATGACGAATTTAGTCACGCACGAATCGGGATTTCAATATTTCAACAAGGAGACGCCGAAAACTGTGAACTCATCACAGGTATCTATAATGTTCGATAACTTTTTCATGGCTTAACCTTCCCTAGGGGATGTTAGGAGTGCTGTGGTTTATACGGGCTGATTGTGAACATGGGCGCCTACGGCAATGTCACTACTAATTTCAGCAGCTCCGAAAAATATATTATTGACACAAATATCCCTCGTTTTCGTATAGTTTTACATATCTTCCACTTCTCATTCCCTTCCCAAAAAGAAGTATATTCCTTCACAGGGGGAGATCGTAGACTCAAGAGGCATTAAGAGCTCGGGGAGGGGGGAATAGGGGGTTTCTGTGTCCATTTCAACAGCATAGAAAACAATGGTTTCGAATCTAATATCGGATTTTTTCATTATTTTCACATGTCCTCCTCCACCTCCTCCCTAGGGTAACAGGGATATTTTACCCGCACAGTATTTGTTGTCAGATAGTCAGTCATCTACCTATAAAGTTTGGCTGAAATATCTACAGAGTTATGATGAGATACATAATTAAACATTCCAACCCCCAATTCACGTCCTTAGGTGTGGGTTCATTAGTATGTGATAATTGTAAATAAACGTAATGTGTGAGTGAAAAAGTGCATAAACTAATATAAATCAAAATTATAATCCATTATTAAATTAAACATAAGTATAAGGTTTTAAACTAAGTCCTTTATGCAGTTTAAAATATTAATTGATTGTCTTTTGTTATTTATTTTAAAGTTTCTGAAATCACTTTATCTTAAATATTCTTTAACACGAGAATTCTGTCCAGTCCAATATTCCAACAAAATGGTATAAATGTGACGAAGAGGATACAGTGGATCATCTACTTCATAATTGTGAAGTAGTTGGTGCTGAACAAGCAGGATGGATCAACGAACTAGAACGTCATGGTGTATACACCAATAAAGACTAGACAGAGTACATTAAAGAGGAAGACTATAGAAGAGTTTCCAAGAATATGCAACAACTATTATGAGTATAAAGAAAGAATATAACAGCTAGATGGTAGAGAAGTTCTCACCTCTTCGCGGTAGGGATGAGAAGCGTCAATGCCTTGTTGTATGGACGGCTAAGCAGAAACACCCATAGGAACAACCAAAAAACAAGGAAAACGAACAAAGGAAACAATGAAAACGAGACATGAACACATCATAAGATGTACGGAAACGAAAGACAATGAAGAGGAAATATAACAGGAAATATAGGCAACTTTAAAAATGAGAAAATAAAACCTAAGTAATGGCCACATGGTCAAGACACCAGGTTGAAAAAAAAAACTTCTTGAGATATTGGTTTGACATTCCTGACTGTTTTTTCATTCCGCAAGTCATTGAGAGCGAATGGAAGAACTGATCGTAATTTTCGCTTTGTTGGTTTTCTTCAACAGGATCTTGTAATGATGTAAGTTTTGGTCAGAATTTTTTCACGACATCGTAACTTGTTCCCATGCATATGCAGAATAAATAGCAGCATATTTTATATTAAAATGCTTTATTAGTGAAGAAACGACACATTCAGGGTTGCTCACATTAGAGGTCGCTTCTTGTAATGTATCTTCACGGTTTATACGTCATTTTGGTCCAAAGGGATTGGGCATATTGAAATTATGTTTTAACTCTCAAATCATCCTTCTCAACAAGTGAAGGACACGGTGCATTGACCAGCAAAAGTAATGCTTTTAGTGTTAGTTTGTTTTGCTTCAAGAATGTTTAACTTCTGGGACAAATTAATTTAGATACCATTCTTCGAAAACTTCACGTGGTACCTAGGCATCGCTTTGAGTAACGTTTCTATTTTTATGTTTTTAAAGGCACCAGGATGTTTTGCTTTCGCAACAACTAACAACTTAAGCTTATTTCTACTTGAGGCATGGCATCAGAGTTAGGTTCTTTCCTCATTTTTCTTCCGTGTGCACCAGCTCCTCGCGCGGTACATATGAGCTGGTTGGCAACTGTCGCCAATTTAGACCAGTCTCGTCTGCGTTGTGAATCTGATCTGGAGTTAGAAGCGTAGCTTCGATTTTTTCTTAATTGCGTAACAAACTCCGCAATTTTGGACTTATCAACCAATGATTTTTAATCAGATATTTGATGAAAACTGGTATTGTAAGATTTGATTAATTTACAATAAATAATCAAAGTTAATAGATAATTTTCAGTACAAAATGGATTTCGAACGAACGGTGGCCGCAATCACAGGCGGCAAACGACAAAAGGAATACGATAAAAGCTTTTTGACCGTTTGGAATGAAGTTACTCATTCCAATAACAATCCAAGTAAGAGCCGTAGAAACAGATTTTATCTTACGGAAAATAACACGTAGTTCGTAGTAAGAGAACAACTAAATTCGCATAATTTTAGAAGGACGAGAAAGGTTGCACCAGGGCGACGCAAGGCATGCTCTAACCCAAAAACACAATGGGTTTAAGGTTTTAAAGGAAGACAACGATCGTGGGAGCGTAGGGTGTGCGCCGCGACCAGCGTATAGAGTGCTTGGCACCAGATGTTAAAAGGATGGATAATTTAAAGGGCGGAAAACGTAAATAAATATTACGTCTTTGAGGGCAAATGCCGCCTAGTGAAAATCACCGCGAAGATGACGGTTGCAAAAAGTTCGTTGGGAACAAGAAGCGTCGAGAATGCCGCTCATGGGTTGGCCCGGCGCGTCCAGAAACAAGTCAAATCTAGCCACTGACTAGAAACATCGAGAAGTGGGGATTTCTATTCCATTGGGAGAATCAGTCACATGACTATTCAAAATTTTAGATCGTGGGTGGAAATGGTAAATTACGTAGCAGGAGAAAACCCATTTAAGCGACTGCAACATCAAAATTGGACACATCTTGGAAGTTTCGGTCAGATCATTTTAGAGCGTTTTTCGCTCTCAAGAAAAACTCACGGTTTCGTGCGAGCTCACATCTAGTATTTTCGTTGGAGCTCATATTTAGACAGCTCAGATTTGAGAAAGTTTTTCGTTCGAGATAGAGCTCACATCTCAGAATATTTTCCGGTCGAGACTCGCGTTTGGATCATAGAGCATTTTTGTTAGTGCTTTTAAATTATAAGCACTTTAATATTGTTCGATAAGATGTTCCAACGCTAAAACATTGAGCTGTAACAACGACGTTGTTGGACTTTACCCTGTCACCAGAAATGAGCATAAGTTTAAGTGCTCATCAGATAGACCGTCAAGCCGCGGGAATTCCGAATGTGGTTCGCGAGCCGTAATTTAGAGACCCATATTATCAGGGTTACAGTTCCTTCTAGTGTTGAGGATGCCAATGTAGTATATACAGAATGCCACATAACTTTACGTTTCTTCTGTCTTCACGACGCCTTTTGTTGATTTAAGTCTACATCTCTTACATATGTTTGCTGAGACTGTATGCAATCTACCGATGAATGAGTGTAAGTTTAATTGTCATAAACAATGCCATCACTTGTCTCCAGCATACTCATCAATAAACTTGATCGTAACCAGAGAGTTTTTGTTCGATTCGCATAAGCCATCTAGATTTTTTCCGCTCTTAAGTCACATCAATAATTTTAAAGTATTTTGATTCAGTAATAAATTACGTGTTTGTTAATTAGTGGTAAGAGTATTGTTGTCATAGTTTCAGTAAGGTATTAAAAATACTTGATGTTGTGTCTAAAATATTTTGCTTCATCAAATTTTGAGCTCATATTTTACACATAAACATGACTATTGTTTCGACTTCCTTTTAAGTATTTTTATATTATATATCGTTTTGAGAATGCACAGCTTTAATTCGGTTTAATGACATTTTCAATTAGTTTCTGTAATATGATTATTTAAAGTTCTCAGACGTTGAAATGGTTCTGAATTTTATCATGTTTTATTGAAAAACTTTATTAAAATGTGCGGTTTTTTATAACTTAGACATTATTCGCTATTATTTGAATATGGCCTTAAAGATTAATAAAAATGATTTACGAGAATCTAAAATCAAAATGTGAACATATAAGTTGGACAAATTGAACGAAATAATTAAAATATACTCTATATATAAATGTAAATTGCTGTAGACAGTAGCTTAAACCTTCACAGACGTGTGGATCTGGGTGAGCTTGCAGAGAATGAGCATCATACTGTCTCCGTCTCTTCTCCATGGATTTACCTCATAAAATCTTTTATTGCAGTTCAAAAAAAATCCGAGGGTCAGGAGACGAACGCATCGGCGTGGTTCTCAAACCAGATTTATGATGGAAATATTCAACGTTCGGAGATGCTGTGTGGGAAAATTGAATCGACATCAGCAGGTGGGGGAGCAAGAACGAGAGATCGAGATTAAAGTAGGGGATTCGTGTTCGCGGGCGGAGAAGGAGTGGTGACTACGTATGAGAATCGATGAGGAACGACATGAGTTGAACGAATCTGAGCAAAATAAAATACGTCGTCTCTTGACTCTTTTATTTTAATTTATTTTAAGGTTTGTTTTATTCCCAACCAATCAATACGTCAATACATGATACTATTTTATAGTTTTTCTGTTTCATAAAGAACCTAAATATGGCAATATAATGATGTTAATTAAATTAGTGCAATAATAATTATGTTTGTGCAAAGTAATTTATTTATGCATTTTATTTATTAACACATAAACGGACTTTGTTCATTACAAAAAAATCAGTATATTAAATTGAAACTACAGGTTAGTTTTGATATTTTCCTTACAATTAACTAACAGCAGTAGAGACACGTTGAAAATATAAATAAGAAAAAACATAATGAGAGTGTATAAGTACAACATCATGAGAGTTCATTAGATCATTCATAAAATATAAAACAAAACAAAAGGAAAGTAAGTAATTAGTTTAATATGAGATTATATCATTTTGGAATACTGTCCCCATGGGCCACTGCCTAGTGTGAGTTAGAGGGTTCAGTCAGTTATGCTTTCTTTCGAATAATAATAATACTGAATACTATTAGAGTTAAATATATTATACGACCTTAGTTGGACTCCATGTAACATTTAGTTACGAAACATAACGTTTCAAACCTATTTGGGACCTTCTTCAGGTGCAACCAAAATTAAAAATAGCGACATAACAAGAGAATATGAGATGTTAGCATAATAACAGACCACGAAAAACATAAATATGTTTAAAGCAACAGGAACCATTTACACAAGTTATAAAGTATTATTGTAAATACTGGATAATTATTTCGTGTACGCGCGTAAATTTAAACTCCCATTAGTTATATTCATAAATATAATTTCTGATATGTAACGTATGTAATAATGTGTTTCTATGTCTAATATAAATGAATGAACTTTTTATCAAATGATCATTGTTTATACAACGGAATAATACTTAAATGTGTTCTATTGAATGTGTATTTAAATTTTGTTTGTGACCTGAATACAAATTTTCAAATTTCCTTTTGTTTGACCTAAGTAAATCGCAATCTTTGCACATAATTTGTGAACTACATTGTTCTCATTGATATAGCAAACCTGATAGACCACCATTCTCTCCTTTCTGCTTTGTTTCATTACTGAAACGTAACAAAAGTAGAAACAAATCTTAAAAACTCGCCTGAATCCTCTGCGGAGATCTGGACAATGGAGAGTTTATAATCCGCAAAGGAGTGTTTCAGACAATGCCTTCTCTCTCCAGTATTTCCAAAGGAAAAATAGCATTCTCAGGAAATGTAAATGCGTGTCTGTCCTGCCTTTTCCAAAAGCCCCTTTCGAATTGTGGGATTTGCGTCTCTGGACCGAAGTTCGGGATTCTGAGTCTCCCAGGTTATGGGTGGACGCGAGGGTGCGATTTTGATCTGTATCGCCGGGGTACATCCAATCTCCATGTTGCACGGCGGATTTAAAGTCATGTTCGCCTTGGTAGATTCGCTGACTCGATGCAAAATAAGCGTAAATTCCGTTCTCGTTGCATATTTTTCCCATGAGATTTCATTTTTCTGAAGAGCGAATCGAAAGAGGCGAAAAGAAGTGAAAGTTGTTTTTTATTTCCTTCGATTGGACGATTCAACGTATGATGGCGAGTTGGGAAAAAATACTGCCGGAAATTTTACAAAATTTCAATCTCATTCCTCATTATTACTCCAAGTGAAATACGTTTTTATTCCAAAGTGTTTTATGATGCATGCCCCTGAAGAATCAAATTATTCCATAGTAAGTAAATACATTACATTCAGAATAATTTGATAGTTCAGGGGTATAATCGTTTTAAAATTATTAATTAATCATAAAATATTTGTATAGAAGACTTGCAAAAACCGACGTTAATTGCATGTGTGCGTATGAATATGTGGCTAGGTTGTGAGTAGAGTTGGAGGCGAAACGCCTGTCGTCTGTTTTAGTCATAATCGAAAATCGATGCATTACTGGTGCACTAGTGTCGTTTCCTGTTTCTCCTCCCATTTCGAAATGACGTCTAATTGAGCCTAACGCTCCATTCAGTTTCCGAGGCAATTATTAAAAACCGTTATATTACTGTATGACCCACCAACTTCTGTTTCAAGTCTTTGTTTACTTATTTTATTTGAGGGTAAGGCAGAAGTATGATGTCGGTTCCTTTTTAGTCAATGGACAGTGTTATTTTTTGTTGAGTATTTCATAAAGGAAAAAAACAAACAAATTGATTTATCTGCTTCTTACTCTTTAATAGAGAGGAGTAATTTAATATTTTAATTGATCGTTGTATACATTGAGGAAAGTCAATATTTGTTTCTATCAATACCTGCCATCGGACTTACTTACTGAAGACGTACTATTTCTTGCCATTTCTATCTCTTCCTTTTCTGATAAAGAGCTCTCTACGGTAAAATAAGAAGACGAAACATCTGTTAACAGATAAAAAATAGAGAAAGAAACACATAAATGTCACACACATATTGGACGAAACAGTTTCGGTTGCCACCTTCTTCAGTCACGTAGATAATGAACCGATTCTTCTCTCTTCAGTTTACGTTGACGGACCGTTAGATGAAAGGAATGAAAATTAAGAGGGAAATTTGAATTTAGAAGAATTTAATGTTGTCTATTAAAGAATCTAAATTTTTTATTGTGCAATTTAGCGTGAGAGGGATTTATCACAAAATGCCCTGTGATTTCTCATCCTGATGTTCAGAGTAGTTGTTTCTCCTTCATAAAAACCTGTACAGATAGTGCAACATAGAAGGTATATGCAATTTATGGAGGTGCATTCACTGGATTGACGAATTATATAGAATGATTCCCGAATGATCCGGCCCTTTTTGGCAAAGCGCGGTTGACGATGAATATTATTCCTATTACGAGAATTGTGTTCATGAACAAAACTGTTTTGTATGAAACAAGGGTGGTGCTTCAGTAATTCCGTCTTAATAAACACGACAGTTACATAAATATAAATGAAGGGAAGTATTAAGATATTTAATTCTTTGAATAAAGTTTTACAAGAGATTCGGGGGTGAGATTTACAAATTATCCGAACAATGCTCTTTTCTAATTCTGAAAGTTTTGACACTCTGGCCGGAATTGTCCCAGAAGATGACGCCGTATCGTAAATAGGCGTAAACATTTGCAAAATATACATAACGGGAAATATGTAGACTAACAGTATTAAGTAAGATTCGTAATGCGTAACACAGTTTACTTAATTTGGAATTAAGATTGTCAACGTGACAATTCCATTTGAGATTGTCTTGAATATGAAGACCTAAAAACTTTGTATTAGTAAGAGTATTTAATTGTGTTCCGTTTAACTATAGAGAAACCTGGGGTAAAGATTTTGTGATACTATTGTGAAATGACATAGACACTGTTTTGTCAGTGTTTACAATGAAGCGATTTGCATAGAACCAAGCCGAGAGGTTAGACAAAACTTTTTGAGCATTGGCGTGTTTACATAGTAGATTAGTGTCATCGGCAAAAAGAACCATATTGCAATCTGATGTGGAAGACATGTCGTTCACATACAACAAAAAGAGTATAGGGCCCAGAATTGAACCTTGGGGAACTCCACGAGTTAGTTGTTTTGTTTCTGAAAGTCAATGCTGAAGTACTTTATTTTTAGAGTATGATATTACG
Source organism: Laupala kohalensis (assembly GCA_002313205.1). Lineage (NCBI taxonomy): Eukaryota > Metazoa > Arthropoda > Insecta > Orthoptera > Trigonidiidae > Laupala > Laupala kohalensis. The sequence continues at coordinate 140,470 of NNCF01131415.1, read as the reverse complement.
ACCTGTTGATATCTATCTTTTAAATAGGAAGTCAGCCACTGATGCGCAAGTCCTCAAACGAAAATACTGTAATTTTGAAAGGAGAATTTGGTGATCAATGACATTGAGTGTGTAGATAAATCAAGAAAAAATCCCTGAGGCTTTTCTCTATGGTCAAGAGAAGTGGTAACATCGTTTAAGAAAGAAAATATGGCGCTGGTGGTGGTAAAGGATTTCCGAAATCCGTGTTGATCGTTACAGAGAATGTTATTTTTTTATAGAAAATCTAGAAGACGCTTATAGAACAATTATTCAAGGAATTTTGAGAAAGTGTGTAGTAGAGAAATTGGTCGATATTTACCAACATTGTGTTTGTTTTCTTTCGTGTAAAAAGGTTTCACTTCAGCTCTCTTAAATGTGTTAGGAGTCACGCCTCCCGATAAAGAACTATTAAATATGTTTATGAGTGGATTTAATAAAACGTGGGACGAAAATTTAATGATAAATTCCGATATATCATCTATGTCTGTTGAAAATTTATTTTTTTAAATAAACTGATGATTTTCCTGATATCGCTGGCGTTAGTTTCGGAAGTGAACATAGAATGGGGTACGTGGGTGGATATATTCGGAGGACATTGGTTTTGAGATATTCAATTAGTTATTTTACCTACTTCTGAAAAATAAGAATTAAACAAATTTGCGATGTCGAGTGGATTTGATACGATTTTGCCATCGTTTAGTAAAGAAACATTTTCTTCGCGATTTTCAGAAGTTGACGTGTAATTGTTAACAATATTGCTCATGGCTTTCATTCGGTTGTTCGATTTTAGTATATGCCTGTCATTTTCCATAACTTCAGCTGCATAGACTACTTTTCGGAGAATAGTCTTATATTTACGGAAATAATCATTTTTATTCGGGTGGTTGCAAATAGAGTTTTGAAAGATAATATAAACGGCGTTTGTTTTTGGAAGAAATTGTTATCCCTTGTGTGATCCATCTATTGTATTTCTTTGTGGTAATTAATTTTCGTTGTATTGGAAAGCTACGGTTGTAATGTTTTAGGAATGTTTAAATAAATATATTGAATTTGTCGTCGGTGTTTTGGCAATTGTAAACATCTTTCCAAGTTTCCTCACGCAAATAATTTGTAAATATGCCTAAATTTGTGTTGTTAAACTATCTAGAATAATTATAAATGATTTTATGTAGTTTCAGTATATCTTTAATGGTCAACACTTGCGCGAGGTGATCGCTGTATCCGGCACAGAACACCAGAGAAATACGAGATTTCATTGTTGACAATAATCTGATCTAACGATATTTGAGATGAACTGGAGAGGCGAGTGGGGTCGTTTATCGTAGTTACAAGGTTGAAGGAGTCGATAAGATTCTTGAATCGATTTATGGGTGAATTCGCGTGATCAGAAGCACTCATAATATCTATGTTGAAATCACCACATATAACGATAGATTTTTCGGATTTGCGTGTAATACGTTTTAAAATAATCTCAAAATTCCGAAAAAGTATGTCAAGATCTGATTGGAGAGGTCTATGAATGCATAAAACAATAATACCTATGTCGGTCAAATTAACTGCAGAAAATTTGAACACGCTATTAACGCAGAAGTTCTCGTAGTCTGACAATTGAGAAGATAAAATATCATTACGAACGTAGATACACGTACATCCGTGGGGATGTTTTCCTTTAAATTTTTGTAGATAATAAGAACTAGAAATATAAGTATCATTGATGTTGCTAGTTGATAGCCAATGTTCTATGAGACATAGCAAATCGAATGGATTTTCGTGTAAAAGAATTTCAATATCTGACAATTTGCTTGAAAGGGTTTGGACATTATGATGAAATATAATTATTTTATAATATAATAATTATAATATAATACGATAAATATAATGAAAAAATAAGAAACTATGTTAGGAGATTAATATCATTGATTTCTTTGAGCCAATTTTTAACCTTTCGAAGATTAGAGAATAATTCGAAATTGTTAATTAAAAAAAAATGTTTGGACAAAGGGTTAAAACATTTGAAGTCTAAAATATTTCGAAAAAAAAGGTTTATTTACCCGTGATTTAATAAATATCTGTTGAGTTGTACTCATCGCATTGTGGAAGAACTGTTCAATTATAATCTATTATAAATGACTCTTATGTTGTCGACTCATACCAGTGTAAATTTATTCGACTAAATTTAATATTTAAAATGTGGACATCGTATTTTGTGTTGCATCATCATCATCATCATCATCAAATATTCCTCGCATTCATTTTTCACTCCTTTATCGGAAAATGACCGAAACAAACTTAAAAGGCGCATAATCACGCAATCGCTGCATTCCTTCCCCATTTTCATGGGTGGAATGCCGGGTGGTGTGCGCCTTCCTCCGCCTTCATTATATTAGACTCGTGCCGGAGGCGCATTTTGGAGTTTGACGGTACTCAGAGGCGTGTTTCGGAGTCTCAGACCTTGATGAGCGCCCGATCGCTTCCCGATGGCTCGACACCCGCTCTGCGCAGCTGTGGCCACTCATCTAGGGGTATCCACGATAAACACAGACACAAAACACACGAGAACAGCGTCTAGCCTCACGACGAGAGATTTTTACTTCGTACTCTTGTCAATTCGATACCGAAACGGTGAACCTCATGTTATGGGATTGTACCCATGTATGATACAGAAATATGTGAGTACGTAACATGTTTAATAAGGCAAGTTAATGGGATGTGAAGATTTAATAAGAACTAAAATTGAGAAATTTAAGGAATCTGAAACCAAGATGTGTGAAATACTGGATGTGATCGAGTAACAAGATTTATGAACGCATTAAAGCAATATTGTAGACAACAGAAAATATCTTGATATGTCATTTTTTCTCATGTAATAGCTAATTATAAATCTGATAAATAAATAAATAAATTGAACTAGGTTAACAAACAATGGTGGACCATGATAACGAGCTCTACTGAGACTCAGTTTAATTTGGGTGTACTCTTTAGACGCTCGTGATATATACTGGGATATTGAAGAGAAAAGTGAACTATTTTCTTCTGGCTCTACCTAGAATTGAACCGTGGATTTCTCCGTGACAAATGAGCATAAGCTTTTAATGGAGAAATTCCTGCGTTATTAAACAAGGAGAAAATGTTCGTCATTATTCCATTTTCTTTTCGAATTAACACAATATGTTTGCTCATCGTGTTGAGAAGAATATTTCCAGAAGGTAACTAATATTTTTAGAGTATGTGCCGTATAATCTTTCTATTGCTATATAACATATTCAAATTTTATCATGAAAATTGAATAAAAGTTGTGTCCTATACTTACTCTCAGTTCTCGCAATACCTCCGGTGGGTCACCTAAAATAAAATCGATGTTCTTAAGTTTGCTTTTTTACGGATAAAATATTTTAGCAAGATCGTAGTGAAGATAAAATGTACCTATTCATTCGTAACTTGTCCCGAAACGTCATGATTAGAAATTCGATCTCCTCAGAGTTTTTATGTAAATATGCCTCTAATACTTTAACTCTATTACAAAGCTATCAATAAAATTATTGTATAGTTTGTGATTCGGAAAATCACATTCCAATGATTAACTTCCATCTCCCGTTCTAAAGATACGAATTGTTCTACAGATATTCCAGTGCACTATAATTCTGAACTAGTTGCCTCCTGCCTCAAGCATTGGAGATAGAACGTTGTATATCGACATATTGACATTATTATAGATTAAACTGTTAGGTATGACATTGAAATATTGGTAATTTTAATATATTAATATTTCTTTTCGATAAATGTTTTTCAGATATAATATCTTATTGCAATGATGGGTGTTTCCTTTGCTTCCTTCAGTGATTTTTTGATACGAAGTATAATTGTAAAGTTGAGTGGGACACACTACAGATTTATCACATCTGCTTGGAAGAAGAGTCTTTTTCAAATGAATAAAAATAAGCATCGATATTTGCCGATACGTACAAGCGTAAATGCATAAACCCTCGACCGTTCAATTGATGGGCGATGGAGCAGGAGTAAAAGTTGCTGGATTAAGACCCCATCTTACAAATCTCCAAAATCCTGAAATTTGAACCTCACTGTTGAACGTATTATTTTCTGTTAGGTTAAGCCGATGCCAATATTATAATAAGTTACCTACGCAGAGGAATGGACTACAACAATTTCGACGTATACCATATTTTTATAATTTTTTTCTTTGTCAGGCACTAATTAAAAAGAACAGAAAATCGAACTATTTCACTCTTGATCTTTAGGTGGAGAAAACCATTTTTGAATCTCCTGACACCGAAAACCGATGTCTGTCTGGATACCGAATATTGTCAGTTTGGATTACTTCTGACTATTCTAGTTCGTTTTACATTTTTACAATTTGATGAACTTACTTCGATGTGCTGCGTGGGACTTACAGAAAACATTCACTTCATTATTTTGTAGGAAATGTACCACACAAATCCTATAAAATTTGTAGTTATCTTATATTCCTTTTAATCACACGTACTACGTTGATTTCTTTCAAATTAATTTTATAAAATTTTATTCCTTGGCCTCTCAAGACACATTAATAACAAAAGTTACTATGCTCAGTATATTCATTTGATTTTGGGTGTATGCTTTTGAATGCTGGGTGTAATATTCAGTTTAAAGTTTTGCTAATATTTGGAGTATCATCTTGTGAAACTGTTTTTTGTTTTTTGAGTAATAACTGTACCCATCAACAATAAATTACCACAATAATTTATTTGTGCGAGCTACGCATGCGGGCGACGTTCATTGTGGAGAGTCATACCTCAATGTGGCTTTGACTACCCAAGTTCTTTAAGATGGAAGAGAAAACACGGTGGCCACATCTGCGCGTCGTCAGCATTATTCGGGCATGTGAAGGGCAACTCCTATCCACCAACTCGTTGAGCAAGGGATGACCAGAAGTGCAGTGGTGAGGGACGGCTAAAACTATTTATCGCTTTTTATAGCAATAACAACTGTATTGGATGTTCCAAGTTCCATTGTCACAGAAGTGGAAAAATATCTCTAGAAATTTCCCTTCGCAATGCATTTATCGAATGTATTGTAATATAATGTACATAATAATAGTAATCCTTTAACATTTATACTTTTAGTTACTGTTTCAGTTCATTAAGAGTGAATACTAGGATGTAGTATGCACTCACGTCTGTGTAGTTGGCACTCCCACTTTGTTATAAAATGAAATAAACTATTCTATAATTTTGTGCTAATTATGTGCTAATTTCGTCCCCTAATGAATAATTTTATGCTCATTCGAAAATCGATAACAAAAGTTGGCGTGCTAGCGAAACCTAGCATCCCCATCTACTGTAAATTAAAACTACACAAAAAAATTCTACGCTATAATTTTTGCTAATTATGTGCTCATTCTTTGTGCAAAAATTAATTCTGTGCTCGTTCGGGAAGTACAAAAAAATGGATGACAAGAGTGGGGGTGCTAGCGGAACGTTCATCTAGTACCCCCACCTAAAGCAAAATCAGACCTTGGACAATAACAATTACACTATAATTTTGTGCTAATTGTGTGCTCATTGTTTGCGCAAAAAAGTAAATCTGTCCTTTTTCTGAAAGCTGGAAAAATTGGGGTCGACTCATTTGCATCCGGGTACAGTTTAACATACACCCATTTGAACTTATCTACCTGCGCGGCGGAGGGTCATGCTGTGCTGATGTAGGTGGTAGTCCGCAGGGTTGGACAAGGAATACGCAGAGGGAATTTAAAAAAATGAATGCGAAAAATTTGTTTAAGTGTTGTTTGGATGCTGAAGGAGCGAAAAATATTTACTCACAGCAACTTCAAGAAAGACCATTGCCATGATCTTTCGTTGTCTTCAAAAAGAACAAAGTTAGACGTATCATTAATACACGCGTCTGACAGAATTATAAATATCTAACCCACATAACTGGTATCCAGCATTATATCTTCGTAGATTTCACACAGTGGTTGCTCGCAACTATGGCGCTCTTAGACTACACTTACTAAATACTAAAAGAAATGCAATGAATCCTGTTAAGATTAATTTAAATTTACTTAACGAATAAAAGCTGATCTCAAATCTGTCTTGTTGTCCTAGGGCTCAATGGCAGAATATCTATTTGATTTTCAGGGTTTGCCTCCTTTGAACACTCTTTTTTTCTACCATTCCTTCGAATAAAGAACTTCTCTGGCTTCTCTTATTCCTTCGAATAAAGAACTTACATTTCTGACGAGCCAATGCTACGCTACAATATTTACTTGTAAATTAATTTACCCCATCGTGAAAATGCGGTCTTAGGTGTTGAAACACTTATCTGGAGAGAGAGTTCCTTTTTTAAAACGGTTCTTTGTCATTTTTTATACATTTCCCCAAACCTATTGTAATTTTGAGCGAAAAGAGAAGGAATTTGAAGATTTTATTTTCTTAAAGAGGTAAAAAACATAATATAAACCTAAAATACTATCTTCTACAATTTGCGTCCATTTTATTATTTATCTAATGCACTATCCCTTATGTTTTTTTACTTACTCTGTAAAGAAGGTACACACTTTGTCATTTGGTTGCTTGCTATTTTCTCAATGCAGGAGCGTTTTTGGAAATTTTCGGCACCTTAACATCCTCTTGTGTCCAGCTTTCTAGGAGAGATCCTTTTAAATATAGTTGTCATTTATAGAGACAACAGTATAAAAAATAAAATATACTAACACCCATTTCCACAAAATACAAATCATATTGTTTTATTAGTATCTCAAACATTTGAACTATTCAATTTTGGTTTTTCTAACAAAGTTTGAAGAAGATGGATTTATGACATAATTTTGTTTTTATTCTGGAAGGACCTAATTCGTTTTATATGTAAAAGTAATTTTAAAGAAGAATTGAGTTTCATTTTGAATTTAGACATTCGTAATTTCTGTACATACTTCGTCGTCGTAACTGACCGATTAACTTAATCATTCATCAACTCAGAGAATAAGTACTAGAGCCATGAACTTCTTGACGGGCTGTTGCTCTTATATATCAGAATGAAGGTAAAAAGAAACAAATTTTTCGAAATTTCCGAAAGGCGTGGATTGTTATGGAATTTGTATTTTCACGTTCTGGTAGACAGATATCTTCTTGTTTGTTCATCTTGGCCCCATTTTATAATGCAAAAAATGGTGTTTGGAATAACCAACCCCAGAAAAAATAAAAAATTAGAATAATTATTGTCAGGTTTACAAATTTTTGTTGAATAAAGGAATAATGAAGGTTTGTAACTAAAGAAAAATCAAAATATTTTAAAATATATTCTCATCGTATAATTAGGAACATATCGTTTATATTACTGGGTATATTTATGTTAATAGGTTTATAAGCAGTCCCGAATTACTTATCCAACCCTGCGGACTACTGACCAACATCACAACAGCATGACCCTCCGCAGCGCAGGTAGTTAAGTTCAAATGGGTTTAAGGTGAACTGTGCCCGAATGTAAGTGTGCCGACTCCAATTTTTACAGTTTTCCTAAAAAGGACAGAATTATTTTTTTGCGCAAACAATGAGCACATAATTAGCACAGAATTATAGTGTAGTTATTATTGTCCAATGTCTGATTTTACTTTAGGTGGGGGTGCAAGGTGAACGTTCCGCTAGCACCACCATTTTTGATATCGATTTTTTTCTGGTTTCCGAATAAGCACAAAATTATTCATAAGTGGACGAAATTAGCACATAATTAGCACAAAATTTTAGAGTAGTTTATTTCATTTTATAACAAAGCGTGGGTGCCAACTACTCAGAGGTTATGCACACTGTCCACGACACTAAAGGGTTTCTATAAGGCGCACGGTTCCTAAGCCCGGCCATGTATATTGTATACATTTATGTTCAAATAAAGACCTTTTGAAATTGAACTTTAATATTGTAACATATGAATTGAATGCGTCACAATAATTGCAAATGTCGATATTTGGTAATTGAATATATTGCAGCTGAAGAGACAATATGAATAATTCTGTAAATTACTTCTAACCATTTTCTTCAAAACCTTCCCCCACACCTTTCAGATATGAAACCGTTCATTTAAAGGGAAAAATTAGACACGCTACCCGATGTTCAGCTAGATAAGCAAACAGTTTTCTGAAATTTTCATTCAAAAGACGAACGCTAGAATAATATAAAAGTGTCCGAATGAGACCCAGAATCTTAAGTACGAAGTAATTTAGCCCGCAACTATTATTTCCAGTATGTTGTTAATTAATAATAATAATTGCTCTTTGACCTTATAGATTATGTGGGGTCAAGCATTCGTCACAAAATTTCATACAAACAAATTACAAAAATAAAATCACATCTCAACTTAAACATTATATAGATAAATAAAGAATGGGACACAAGAATTCAAATGGGTTGTATAACTAGGCCTATGCATAACATCTATAGACTTACAGACTAATTACTAATATACAAATCCAAATAACAACTATAAATAGAATTTACACAAATACTTATAAAGCATACACATTACAAAATATTTACGGATACATTTTTAGACAACAATTATAACTAGAATTTACAGTGTTTATAAAGCCTGTTTGACTTAGTTTCCTTGCTTAAGGAGTAGCTCTGATTCTGAGTTTGAACTACTGCTGTATGTCCAAGCGGTGGGAAGAGTGGTGGCTCTCGAGTGTCTACGGTACACTCCCCACCTCCTTATTTTACTGCACGTACGAGTAGTTGCCAACGGTTGAGCGTAGCATCTCTGTCTCCACATAGCGTTCCCGACGACCGTTACGACAAACCAGCAACGTAGCTTTGAAAATATTCACCCGTCCCCACACAATTGTTGCTACCGCACCGAGCGGTCAGCAGAGGTGAGACTGCAGCGTAGTCACGTCTCTACGGAGCGCGCTTCATTTCAACCGGTGATTTAGTTCCCTGAAGGAAGTAGAAAGAAAAATAACTTCTCACAAGTAAAGTAAATTAATGAGAAGATATATTAAAATAGTAACGGTATTCATCAAAATAATATTGTAATTAATTTTCAAACCATTATGTATTATTTTATATAGACGAACGTAAATATTCTGACCTATTGACATTAAAATGTTTTCCCATGAGGGAAAGTGTAAATGAAAATACTGGAGAAGGAAGCGAATGTAAAGTTTTACGTTGAACTTTCTTCTCTAAAACGACTTGTTTCTCTAAAACGACGAAAAGTAATTAAAGTCGCAGTGCGTTTTATTTTTGTACCTTCAAGTCAACTAAATTTGATTACTAATGTTTTCCATTCTAGAAGTACAGTAAACATTAGTTTTCTCGACGTTCTACAACAGTGAATTCTTATATGATTAAATTGCAACAATGTAATTAATTGGATGAGATTTTAAAGTTATTTGTATATTATTTGGAATAGAGATTTCTGTAATAAAAAGATACGTTTTATTCATTCCGAAATGTGTTGAAAGATTTTGAAGGATGACAAATTATTTCAAAGAGTACATTTGAAATAAGTAATATTTTTTGAACAATATCATTATTTACGTTTTCCTTTTTCAATATTATTTTGCACTGTGATCGATACCTTCTGTAAAACCATACCTTCTTTCATAATATATTTTTAAGGAATTATAATAACGTTTCGCAGAGGTATTGTCAACATAACGATCAAAAATTGTAATTAACCCGTTCACGCATATAACAACTCAGAATTTGGTAAATGAAAAACGTGTAATCTTGTCAAATTTATGATAAATTTAGTCCCAGTGCGAAAAAGATAAAAAATTGTCTTCTTTAAAGACAAAAATAAATAGCAAAGGTAAATCAATAAATTTGGTTTAAGAAAAATAATTAAACATATAAAGAGTGTTAAGGAACAGAGCAATTTATCATTCATTCTTAATTAGTTCACTATGAAATGTTAAGGGCCAAGAAGGTGAATTCTTCGAAACCAGAAAATTGTCTCTATCTAATTTGACAAAATTACAAAATTGTTTACTTAATAAAAATGAAAATAATCATTCAATTACGTCCCAGATGAATCAAAAAGCATTTGAATAGGCGGGTTTCTCACTTTACTCCTATTATTTCGTTCTGATTGGTTTAAATATCTAGGCAACTACTCAAGGCACAACCTTCGTGAAAGGAGGTCCCGATGGCCACGCTGAAGGTCGCTCGGCACCACATTGTAAGTCCGCAATGTCGGGACAGTGCCATAAGATACTGTGTTAAACCCTCATTTCTTCACGACGTGCAGCCCGTAGTCAACACAGCTGGACGGCAGTGGAAATGACCAACGGACGGGGGAAATACGCGACGCTAAATGTGGAGATGTTCCCATTTAAATGTACTTGCTGCGTTGTCTTCGATCCGACGTACCGACCGATGTGGAGACCGAACTTAAGGGCAAACTCCCCTTCACCACTGTCCTTCAGAGAAGGGTGCGCAGAGAGGTGACGCAAGCATGGAGACCGAGCTGCATTGGTGGTGGAAGGCATCTGAGAACGAGTGCACTGAAACCTGGTGGAAGGCAGACGTGTTGAAGGAGCAGCACGCATCTGATGAGTTGCGAACTCCTTATTCTTATGTATTGCTAAACATCCTTAAACGTTGTTGCTATCAGTCTATAACCATAATCCATGTCATTTTAGTAAAACTATTACAAATGTATTAATAACTAATAGAGTACTAGCTGATTACCCGGCCTTGTCTGAGATTTTTCTTAGAATAATCTTCATTTACTCAGGAAAAAATAAAATCTATCTATTAATATATTGTGAGTCAAAATACTTTTACTTGCTGGTTTAAAAAAATGCACCCTAATTTTTCAAATGAATAAAAATACAAATTTAAAACAAATATATGTACTCCATCATTCAGAAGCTGTGTCCATCGAATTTTCTCCTCCGAGGTATGGTGCAACTACACCATTTCATTAAAATTCTTGTAAAACCTAAACTATTCGTCGAAATTTTACGATTTAAAGACGTATTTTACATTTGTTAAATGCACAAAACAAATAATCCATTAAATTTGATGATTTATTTTGTTGATTCTTAAATTACTCTCTTAAATTGAAGTATTTTAACACTTCTATTTTTAATACCGATTATCGATAATGCAGGTTAATTTTTGTTGATGACATATGCAGTCTCGGACTGTTGTAATTAACTAATGTAATTGTAGAACTCTGAGGCAAACAATATTGTCATTCACCTTTGTCACCTATCTCGAACCGTTTAGGCAGCGTAAGGGAACATTACTCTTTTTTTCCCGATTTTATCGATATTTATCGTCAAAAACCATTTCTATCTTTCTTATCACACATTTAAAAAATAAAAGGCTGCATATGTTCATCTTCGACATCTAAAATATCACCTTGCCAAACTTTATCTCGATCGGTTCAGTGGTTAAGTCGTGATCAAGTAGCAAACAGAAATACTGTCTCGTTACGCATATATATGCGTTACGCGTAAACCACGTGTAGAAATGTAGAGTGGGGTATCCGTGTTTCTACTAATAGTAATAGTAACTTAAAATATATAATTGTAATAACTTCGTGATTCATTTTACTTAGTTTGAGAAATTAATATTTAAATTACTGATAAACGAATCAGTAACTCTATAGTAACTCCAACGAGGGCATTTAAATAATAGAACTCTCGTGTTACAGTTATAGGAATTTTTATATAGTTTTATAAATAGTATTATAAGACGTTTTATTTAGTAGAGTTGTTGCGTTGTATCGTACGAAAGTTAAATCGAGTTTAAATGCGTAATATTCTACGAGAGCAGACGAAGTCAATGATTTGGAGAGTACCAGCACTTCCGTGTTGAAGGTCAGTCAACTACGTGGAGTCACACAGAGGAGAGCGTGACTCTTATATTTCCTTTCATTACCAATCAACTTCTTACTTTTTAAAATTAAATTTAAAGTTTCTTTTAATGTTTTTCCCCTTGTTTTAACTAAATTTTAATTTTAAAAAAATGTGTAAATAGAGCAGAATTTAAAAATAACGACAAAAGGACAAGGAAGCATATTTCAACGAAATTATTACAAGGTTTGTAGACACAATTGCAGAAGGTTGAAAAATGAAAAATTACTTGAAAGTATACACCTAATAAGAAAGCACCCACAAAATTGAATTGGTTATTTTAGTGCACGAAATTAATTGATATACTGCCACAAGTGCTACAAAAATAACCGTTATCAAAAGAAACATGATAAAAAAATGTTACGAAATGAGAAGCCATAAAATGTTTAAAACGTTAATAAAAATATACAATTGAAAGATCTAATTAAATAAATAATTAAAGACTTACTACCTTTTATGGACGAATATATTTGCACGTTTTAAGATATGTATGTTCGAAAATATTGCAATTTTATTTTCAATGTCTTATTTTCTCACCAAAGGAAGTATCCCATCAAAAAATGTAGCCATGGATGTATTAATCTTTTCAATAATGATTAAGTTTAATTATTCAAGGTGATGACACCATTATAGTACCAGTTCAATAGCAACTTAGGTCCCTCGATCCGCACAGAAAAGAGGCAAAGCTGTACCGTCCAAATATCCGTTCTTTCGTATTACGTGAGTCTCTCGAGACTGGCAGTCTGGTTGCGACCGCGGAAGTCAGCGAGTACGCATGGAATTTTGTTAACCCAAATTGACTCACTGCAGTAACTTTGTTCATTATAATCATAGAAGCGAAGCACGCCTCTCCGCAACGAAGTGTCTCATTCAATTCACACTGGTACATACTTTATTGGGCACCCCTTGCTGCGTCAGGTGACGTAGCACGCATGCTCCCCTCTCGTCGCGGTTTCCAAAGTTTGCCGTCACCATCGCGCTACCATTGCCTCCACGCCGTTGCTGTTGCCAAGGGCTTTAAATGCTAGGCATGTTTGCGGCCTTGGTTTAATTAATATTTAACTTTCCGCTCTGCCGCCCTCCTTTTGCGCCCCGTCCTTCTCTCCCTCCCCGTCGCCCACCGTCCGCGTCGTCGCCTCCGGCACTTTGCTCACTGCGTCACACACGCGGTTCGTAATAGTTATGAAGACGCGACGTGCATACTTGGAGTTGTGTTCTTTATACGGAATCCCCGAGGCGAAGGAAGATTTTATCGACGCCACCCCTATGAAGAAGATTGACGCGTGCGATTGAGCTGCGTTGGTAGCGGAGGAGATTCGAGGGGGAAGAAAGAACTTCGATGCTGTGGCTTCATTAGAGGGTGCGGGTGGCTCAGCCTTCTGAGGGATGCCGACGCCGAGAATGACAAGCTCGGTTTTGTGGCGTTGGAGCAAATATTGTTTTTTTTTACGAACAAGAACATAGTTTTGGTTTTTTGCGAGAAATTCAAAATTAATTTTACCGTGTAACGTGTTTAGCAGAACTTTGGGAGTACAGGAAAGAGTGCGCAATATCTGTGAAACAATACATTAATATAAATTAAATTTTATTTTATTGCGATTTTAGACATTAAATTATGTTGTTGGGTTGATACCAAAGAACTAGTACTTCTCCACGTATTTGTAACTGTAGTTATTTGCATGCTTTGACAATTTTCCTAATTTTTAATTTTTCAAGTTTTGCTAGTGGGTTTTAACGTTGAACCACATTGTACTTACAATGAGCTATACAATTTTATTCTGAGAATTGATGCAAAGAAATTTTTTAGTTATTGCTGATCAATTATACATCATAAAAACGGATCAGTATTTCATGACGTTCCTCAACGAACACGTTTGAAGTTTATAATAAGAAAACTATAAGTGATTGCAAACAAACTTTAACACATTTTAAAAAAATCTATGTATTCAATTCTATTTTTCTATCATCGTTTTAAGTTATGAACTGTGATTTTCTCGCTGATGAAAAGTCGGGAAATGCAAGACTCGGTCTCACAGAAAGGCTCCGATCCAAATAGTCAACAAGGTTGATTTGTATTCATTTATTAAAGCAAGTTGATTTAAAAAGAATTAAATTTTAATACAGTGATACTAAAGTATATCTCTTGAAATGACAGTGTTTAATAAAGTTTTGTAAAAACTCAGCTTATAGGTATTTATACCTCCAATCAATTTAGTTATTTATTCCTAATTTTGTGTTCCAAGGGTCCTGTTTTTGTTTGATTGTTATTTTATTGCGTTGTGTTTTTATTACCTAATTCGTTTCGAATTTAATTTTATATTTTGATCAAACTTGAAGACTATGTGAACTTGACTTGTACCTTATGGGGCCTTTGGTGGAACGACCATTTTGTGGCGATGTGGAAGAGGATAGTCACCCTCTCCTTCTACATGTGCACCGTATTCCAATGAAAATAACAGTATTGGTGAGTGCAATGTTATAAACGGAAACATTAGTATAGATGGTGTAACGTTTCCCTCGCATAATGGTGACTCAAATATAATGGCATCTGCTTCAGACAATGGTTTCGATTCTATGTTCAGGCATGGTCCCAAAAACGAGGTTTCTTGGACTTTCCCGACACAGCATCAAATAGTGATAAATTTATTAGTCCCTAAAAGTTATTTCGGCCGAGACTTATTTCCAGTACCTGGGCAGAGCCAATTACGATGCACAATTCCTTTGATCCACTTTGATTTTTAAAGATCACTCAACGATTAACGTCTCGTCGGCGTCTACCCAAGGAACTTTTACAGATATCCCTACCTGACCCCTCCAAGGTCTTCTCAGCTAAACAGAAGCAGCAGTATCAACACAAAGATCAAACACAGGTTGGAAACGTTTCAGATGTAAACGGGATGCTAGATGAATTGTAAAAAGTAGCATAAAAACATAACTGGAAGGAACACGAGGAAACTCATTGTTACCGCGAACACTGTAGAGGATCATAAAAATAATTTCTTTCTTAAAAAACTTCAATCGTCAGGCAAAGTAACTTCGTTTTTCTACCTTCGTGCCACAGAAGAAAGACGTCATAAATTACTATTACGTTGATTATCATCCAATTTAGACGTAAATTTAATTCAATGATTTAAAAAAATAGATTTTAATATTTTTTATGTTTCAAAAAAGTTACGTAAACGGGACGGCACGTTAATTCAACTAGCACTTTATACAACTGAAATAGACAAGTGTGACACCGGATCCTTCAAAACAAGAGTTAGATACGTGCTAAATCAGAGTGAATGTGGAAGAACTGAAAGACAATAAAAGAGTACCATACTGTGTCCATTGTCAAATATGGGAGCACTCCAAAAGGGGACGTGCACTACCTCTTTGTGAAGGTCCTTGTACACTTGTCTTGTAAACCATGTCCTGCAGTTCCTCTGTGCATTAATTGCTCTCAGGACTATATAGCTACTTGGATGGGATGTCTTCCACTTTTCACGGTAAAGCACAAACGTGAAGCTGAATTACTTCGTTTCGCTCAAGCTCACGAAGCTTCAAACCAGGTAACTTGAGAAAATAAAAAATCGAGTTCTGCCAACTTTCCTCCACTTCCTACCAAGCAAACAACAGATCGTGTAGTTTTATCACTAGAGACACAACGCCAACTTCGCAAGTCAATCCAGTATCCAGTTCTGACGGACAAAATGTTTGGCGTAAATATGCAACTTCCTAAAAAGATTAAGTTTTGAAAACCTAGCAGCTAAATTTAAAACAGCGATTAACATACTTTGTAGTTCGGAACCATGGTCTGCCAAATTAGTATTATTATCTCCTCTTTTCTCTAATATTTTTTCCACGGACACTAACGATGGACAAGAGTAAACTAACTGCTATAACCAGTTACTACTGCCACGATGAACTTGCCAAACAAAAAGGACTTATTATTCAGTGTAACTCGTATGACAGACTTTCTTCATTACCGTTACAAGAGACTTGGTTATAACCATACATGATCATATCCTTTATAAATTACTTTACTTATCGCGATGACCGACTACACGCACCTAACGGGGTACAACTATACTAATACGTAATGACGTTCCACATACTAGAATACCTATTCCACAACATAAATCTCTCGAAACTACTATAATAGAAATTGGAACAAACATTGGAAATATTCTAATCGTTTCAGCTTACAGATGTCCTCTTGAGACGACTCTGAAAAAAAAGAGAATACATTCATGTGGGTGACTTCAGACTGGGGCGCGAAACGTTCAGACTGGGGTTAACAGCTAATTCTTCCGGTGCTACTTTATTTAACTTACTGACTACTACGTCTTTCCTCGTAATACAACCTGGACCCACACATCATGAAACTGAACACTCACCTTATAAAGTCTATTCCTCACAATATTCTCTATATTATTCTTTGCTCCTCTTTCGTTCTTATCTCCACACCCAATCCTTTCTTTGAAGTTGACTACGATCATCTTCCTATTCTCTTCTTTCTGTATTTGTGGTATGCGTACCACTAATTGTGTTTGCCGCCGTCGCAGCAGCTATCGGGACAGCTCGGGCCGCCCCGGCCGACGTCGTGCCGGGCGCGCTCAAGCGGAGCGAGCGGACGAGGAGCCCCTCCTTCCCCACCAGACGGTCTGCGCAGAGAGCCCTCCGCGCATGGCCACCGCCACCGCCGCCATCCGGCCAACAGGTCACCGCCACCACCGCCTCCAGGGCGGTGGATATATATAAAAGGGCGGAGGAAAGGCACCACAAATGAAGAGTGAAGCGGAGTGAGCAGAGAGAGTTACGAGCTACGACGATCTACAACCTTATCAACGACAACAACCACGCTGCTATCGACTTTGGATCACTCTCACGGAACATCAGAATACTGGACTGCTAGAACTCTTGAATAACGAAACTGCTACGCTTTTGGTATTTTCTGTAGTCCGCTTGGCCCGGACATAATTGTTCACTGTACCAATTACTGCAATAAAACCAGTTGTTGAGATTTAACCTGTACTTGTTGATTTGTTCCCTGACGGGACACAACAGTATTCTTCCTGTTATAAGTTCTTCCCTTCTTGCTCAAATCTCAATGAAAATTGGTTTTACTTCCGCTCTCGTTTTCTTCACAAAATTTGATTACTACCTACATATAAGCACTAACATCTATAGTTGATGATGTCACGTATTATCACAAATCGGCACACTTCAAACATTCCACCTCTCCCGCTCCCTTCAACGTAGAACCAATTACTTTGGTTATTAATTTACTCATTAAGGACAAAAAAACAACTACAACGACAATTCCATCGGACATTTTACAACTTTTAAAGACGAAACGGGTCTCAAATCAAAATTAAAAGAACACCAAATGTCTGAATGGAACGACGGCTTTCTTGCGGCAAGCAAAATTGGATCCCAAGATATGTGGAAGTTAGTTAAAAGCTTTTCTTCCCCTCCAAAAATCTTTCTGGAGGAAAAGCTAGTTCTTCTAGTTCTTCCGAACACTACATTTTTTAACGCATAATCCCTCGACAAAATCTAAATTTTTGCGGATTTGCTGTCTGATACATTCCAACCTCCAACTACTCAAAATTTACCCTCTGTAATTCCCTTTATTTCATAATCTATTACATAGTTTTCTTTAAAACCGTAAATTCTTTGTTTACTAAAATGGGAAAAAATCTTCAATATTCGACATCAACGACGGGGATTCCTAGGGAAGAGTTAAGTCACCAATATTTTTTACTGTACATCAATGACATTCCTTCGACCCCCAAGATATACTCACCTTGACGTTGCCCTGAATGTAAAATGAAGAGGATTTAAGGAAGTTTGGTAAATATTACAAACGGCGACTAATGACTTAATTGACTGGACATTGCGGAATGGAATTACAACAAACACGGACAAATGTCAATCACCCATTTTTACCTGGAAGACTTCTCTAAAAGAACCACCTTTGACTATAAATAGTACCCCTGTTCCCTGGCAAGACATTGTGAAGTATTTTGGACTGAACACAAGATTTTAATGGATTAAACACAATTATCGAAAAATAATATGAACTCAAAGACAAACGGCTTTCTTCCTCTTTTCTGTCATTATTTTCTTGTCGACATTAAACTTTCATTATATAACGCCTGTACCCGTCGTGCAGCACTGTATGGTTGTGAGGTGTGGGTTTCTTCCCATCCCTCCAATCAGGAGCCACTCCAGCTGACCGAAAGTCGCGCACTGCGGATTCTCACAAACACATCACGCTTTGTTAGTAATTTACAATTCCAAAAATGACATAATATAATTCCTTTTACGACTCTCATCCATTCGACTGCTAATGACCGAATTACTAAATTATTCTCTGATCCCCTGACTTATTTATACGATATAAACACTACGCGCAACGGACAGTTCATGCCCAAAAACGAATACCTACCTTCTTCAACTTTGTGTTCCTTATCCCCCGTGATATACCGTGAATTTCATATTTTTATTTTTACTCTTCCATAATTACGTTCCTGGGCTGACTTAAAAACTATTCTCTCAAAGGATTCGTGAGAATTTATTAAAGATATAAATAGTGTATTGTATATTGCCTTAGTATTTTATTGCACTTTACTTTTCTTTTTCTTATCTCATTGTTTTATTTCATAATATTGCATTTCTAAGGTCATTTTGTGCGTGTACTAATATTGTTGTTCGCTATTTAATTGTACGGTAAATTCATATAATTTACTTTACTATTAAAAAAATTGTGATTGTATATTCATTGTTCAAACGATATTGTAATGTTTCGTTGAAAATAAATAAATGCAAACAAAGGGAAATCTCTCGGTTATACTGCCTTCTCGGTGAAATTTCAAAATTTCAAATTTTATTTTGGTTTTATTTCTTTTGATTTAAATTCCGAAAATTATTATCTAACTTTCCTGAAAGTCAAATTGACTAGACAGAGTAGTGTTTATGCTTTTAATTCATTCCCGTTACACCAATCGCTGATAAGTAAATGTATGTTTCCAGACAGCGATACCGAGAATTCACTCATAGTTTTTTCTTTTTACCCCGAGGTAACCCGTCATGGACCACCCTACATATTTCCTTTTGAGTAACAATTTTGTGAATATAATACATTTTATCCGCGAAAGTAATACTTTGGAATTTTACACAAATGGTTATTCTTTGACACACAACAATGGAACTTGTCTGTTCAAGCACATCGTACGAGTCTGATCAAGCACGTCACTGGACATCATGACAGTTTATGTAAAGTTCGTCCAATCGGATAACAGCACAGCCGCGACCAATGAGGTTACTTGTGTCATTTACCATTTGTCTTTCGCAATACATTAGACACAAGTAAATAATCAAATCGCACAATGTTTTGAAAGTGGAAAAACCGTCATTGGCTCATCCAAAATGATTACCTCAATAGTGGCGAATCGATGCCAGACGTCATTGGAGGTAAAAACTCATGAGGCAGGGTTGCAGAGGCGTCTTATGGAGTCGTCTCATTGGCGTGTTGATTACGCTCAAGTGTCAAATCAGGTGCCCTCCAATCAGCATCTTCCACAGGGCCTCGAAGACTCCAACTATGCTCAGCTTCACGTTCACCGGTATCGATAGTCTCAGATATTTCGAGAATTCAATCGATTTTGGATACGAGTGTCCCGAGGTTGCACTTCGCTGTAAATTTAAACATAGCTGATAATCATTATCGAATGTCGAAATTTATAAAAGTCGAGTATCGACTTTGGGGGAAAAAACTCGATGAATGTCGATCGGAGTTCTATCCTCGCGATCTAAGATGGCGTCCGCCTCTATCGAGAAACATAGACAATTATCTTAATTACCATGATCACAGTTAAAGTAAAAATAATCTCAGTGTGTTCATAATAGAACGAGTGTATTCTTAAATATTTTCATCCCCTCTTCTTCTACTTTGTAAGATCAATTTGATTCCGCCTATTGCATACGTCACGATTTTTTGTCCAATAATAGCTAAAAGTTTATTTCACGTGATTTCTCCTGATTGGCTGTGGTCCTTTGACGTTATCGCCTCAATCAGTCTATCTCCGATCGTACTCTAATCTCGTGATGTATTTTTGCGTGACGGCCGTCTGCTTACTTTCATAAATTGAGGTCACTTGTTCCGCCACCCTCCCCCTCTTTTGCTATACTTGAAGGAAGCCAGACACTCGCTTTCTCTTTTAAACTCGTTTCTCTTTTAAATCTGTATCGCTGAACAATGGCCCTACTCTGATGCGCAATATTTCCAGGCAACTTCTTCATTACTTATTCCGCGATTGTTTAAAAAATTTTTTTGTTACTCTGTGTTTCTGTCCTCTGTTTTCAGATTCCGTGTATTAATGTAATCTCTGCGCCTTAATCTTGATTTTGCATAAGATCCATGCTATTCCACATTCTGTAATATGAAATCTTTCTCATTTCCGGCATCTTAACCAATAACCGAAAATGTACGAAATGTTATTTTAAAATTTCAATAAAATTTCCGGGTTTTTAAATTAACAAAAATCAGACATGTTAACTTCAAAGGATTAATTGTTGGTAAAAATACTTTTGTGTATATTTGCAATTTTTTCTGTCAGTGTTAATTTGATGTATGGATCTTGGATTTTATGTGCAACATTTCTGTGACACATCTCTTATGATAGTTGCTCTCAATGTCCAATATTTTTATCTTTTCCCAATCCATTACATGATCAAAGTTGATTATATGTGTTGATATTACATTGTGAGTATTGCTTTTTACATTATTAATATGTTCCTTCAATATGGTCTGGAGAGTTCTTTTGGATTGTCCAATGAAAGTGTAGTTGCAATTTCTACAGGGCATTTCATAAACTATATTTTGTCTTGAGGTGTTGGAAGTGATATCTTTTCCGGTCTTGACAATTAAATTAAGTTTGTTACTCATTTTGAACATTGCACTAATGTTAAAATTATTAATCACTCTTTCTAATTTACGAGATATCCAAGAATTGTAAAGAAAAATGACTAGACTGGTTGGATTGTCACTGGGCTATGTGAGGCTATGTGTGTTTTTTTTTAATATTTGTAATAATTTATTCTAGTTGGGCGACCCGTGGCGCAGTTTGGGGGCGACCCGTGGCGCAGTGTGTAACGCGCTCGCCTTCTACCTCTGGGGACGCCGGTTCAAACCCGGTCCGATCCAAGTAGAATCCGAGGTGGTGGACGGAGCGGTGCTCGCGGCAGGTTTTCTCGGGGTTCTCCCGTTTCCCCTGCCTATCATTCCACCACAACATTCACTCATAATCATTCACACCCATTTCATTTCATAAATCACCGCTTCAGGGGAGGTGCGTCAGAAAGGGCATTCGGCACCATGAGTATTCCCCAGCCAAAAATCCTAAGAAGCATCATATCCATCCCCATTTGAGCCGACCCCACATTAAGTGGGAAAAAGGCTAGGAAGAAGAAGGAGGAAGAAGAAGAATAATTTATTCTAGTTCTTATACATTTGTCAATGAATGAGGGAGGGTAAGAATTGACAAGTAAAATTTAATGGATAAAATTTAAGTTTCCATAGAGTTCTTCGTCAGAATGTATTACAGTTTTGTCAACCAGCATGAAAATTATAGCCTAGTTTTGAGAAACTGGGTGATTTGAATGAAAATTCAGAACTCTACCGTAAGACGTTGGTTCTTAATACCAATTGAATTTAAGACAATTATTTTGTTTATGAACTTAAATATCAAGAAAATTAATAGTGTTTTTGGTCTCCTGTTCTATTGTAAATTACAATTTGGGATGATAACTGTTTAAGACATTTAAGATGTCATTGATATGGGAGATGGGAATTATACAGAAAGTGTCATCAAAAGCAAAAGTATACCAACGGATTAAAGTTGTATTGTCCTAAACATTGTTTTTCTAAGTCTCTCATTACCAATTTAGCAATAAGAGGAGAACAAGAATTACCTATAGCAACACAATTTTTTGGTATTTAACAGTTAAATGAAAATATGTCGAATTTAGAATGAATGAATTAGAATATCTGTGCCTTATTCTTGATTTTGAACAAGATCCATGTTACTCCATATTCTGTGGTTTGTGAAAACTCTTTGTCTCATTTTCAGTATCTTAACCAATAACCGAAATTTTTGTCAGTAGTTGCGTGCGGTGGGGGTCGAAACTTTGCAAATATTATGTAATGTCTGTAAGAATAATATTATTTAATTTGATAAATTAATATAAGTTGTACAAACGTAATAACAATACATTTGCCGCTTTGAAAACAAAAGTGAATTCCATGACTTGCGGAGATACACACATTGAAGAACGTTTGCAGCAGGTGGCGCTCACAACGGCCGCGTGGAGGAATTAGTGATGTCGAATAGAAGAGGTATGTGGCGCTCTTCCCGCGTCAAACAGGCGGTCCTTCGCACTCCTTGAGGCACTGCCGTGCACAGTGTGCTGAAACAGAGAGGGAGAAAATCATGGTTTAGAATGAATGAATGAATATACTAACACATATACCGTGTGAATATATAATGCATTATTTTATTTGATTACTGTATTCCAATATTATTGTAGCCACTTAAAAGTAAATATACAAATACATAGCAGTTTAAGGAAGATAAAATGGAATTCACCACTTCATACAACCAAAAAAACTTTTATGAACATAAAATAAAAGAATATTACTGCTTTTTTTCTCCATTAAGGTTGAAAGTAATCGTTTGTTTTCAGTTATAAACATTCGTTTAGTTATAAAAAACTTTGTTATTAATCTACTTTATTAATCTTAGTAATGAGTATTTTGATCTAGGCATCAGACTTTTACGAATGAATACCTAATTTTATAAATCATCCTCGCTGGGTAATAAAGTCGACTAATATCTTTCAATCAATCGTGCAATCTCTCATACAACTTTTTTAATACTTTGGACAAACAGACCAGAATCACTGATTCATTACCTACCAAGACGATTTTTGGTGTAGTTTAAGTAATTAAATCACATGGTGATAATTTTAAAACAGCCAGATCGCGTTTTGATTGGTAAAATTTGGACCCAAAACAAATTAATTTTTTTACTTTGTTTTACATTTTTAAAAGTATCTCATCATATCCGGACTAATCGTTTCATGTTTCAAAATAAAATGTTCATAGAATCTACTTTAAGATTCTAAATATTTTGACAGTTTGAAGAAAATTCTTTCCAGATTATAAGTTAAAATTTAAGATTATTTAATGACTAACTTGATTGAAAACTAATATTTCATTTTACGCATACATTTTGCGCAGTACTTCGATCTATATTTCTTTCCTCGAAAAGTGATGATTTTCTGTGAAGACATTAAAGATGAATAGAGATATATTTTTAGATAGAGATAAATGTATTTTACTATTCATAATTTTTCAACGATGTGTTCATAAGTAAAACGATGAAGTACAGAAACTTATTTTGAATGGTAATTGCATCTTAAATAATATTATGCGTACTGAAAATAGTTATTCAGGTACACAGCTGAGTAATATAATTTCTTGAAGTGGACTGTTATTTCCAGTTCCGTGACGAATATATTTTGTAAATACTTTTGACTTAAAACAATGGTTTTTCGATCACAGCTGCATGAAAAAGATTCTCTAGTGGGTT
Organism: Laupala kohalensis; assembly: GCA_002313205.1. Classification (NCBI taxonomy): domain Eukaryota; kingdom Metazoa; phylum Arthropoda; class Insecta; order Orthoptera; family Trigonidiidae; genus Laupala; species Laupala kohalensis. The sequence continues at coordinate 116,950 of NNCF01131415.1, read as the reverse complement.
TGGTTTTGGATCACGCGATAGACATAGATGCCCAAGTATTTGCTTAATTAGGAAGTAATGGGTCGTTTAATTGTCCATGCAGAGCTTCATCTAAACTTAAATCCATCTTACTGCGCATTTTTTTAAACTTTCTATAAATAATAAATAGTCATAATTCGGCGACATTTCCCTGCGATGTGGTATGTTATGCCTCACGGACTATATTTCTATCATATTTTGTAATTCTCTAATTTTGTTTTCTGCATTACATTAATATTGTGATTTTCTATTTTATTATTCCATTGGATTAATTCTGTAATTCTATATCAGCACACTAATAATTCTATATTAATATCATTACGTGGGGTTTCCTCGTAGTGGCTGTGTAAACCCCAGTGAAAATACCTGAGCCATGTTGAAACAACAAGTAACGTTGATTTCATGAGCCATAACATGACATACTGTCTATAGCGACTTAGAATGTACAAGAATGAAAAATCGCAGAAAAATTAAATTACGCATCTTCTTTAATGCAATTCGTAATTTTAAAAATAATTAATCCATGAAATATTTGTTTGTTAGGGACATTATCAAGTAGACCTTCATCGATCATTCGAATACGACTCTTTTTGAGACAGTTCTTTTCACTAATTGAAAAGTTTTTTTAGGCGAAAGGTATCGCTTACTGATCAACTATATCAAATTTCTTCAATTTACCAAAAAACCTTAAACTAAAATAAATAATCGCAAAAACAACATAAAACAAATTTAATTCGAACTTAATTGAAGGCATGGAGAAATGGAAAAAGGTATTTTGTGATTTAAAAAATGAAAATAAAATGTTAATAATTAATTTATTATTATTACTTTTTTCTTGTTACGTCCTCATCTTCCAACATTTCGCGACATTTCCCTTCTTATTCTGTTTGTTCCTATGTAATTGATAGAACACGTTATAGTGTGATCCACTTTGTTAAGTATAACCTTTCGCTCTGCGACTGCCGCCCCCGCTGCCATATGAGGAGCTCAGTGCAGCGCGGCGGGATGACGAAAGGCGATGCTGTAACGCGGAGTGCGTCGGGGTCGGAGACGAAGAAGCAGAAAGGGGGGAGGGCGAGGCGCCGAGGTGTCGGTTGTTGCGCGCGCCGTTCGCTCCCAATTTAAAATAAGAATGTCTGAAAGGAAAAGCGGTGCCTTAACGAAGGGCCCCTTTAAAGTGTTTACGTCCCGGAAATGTTAATAAAGCCTTCCGACGGCGCGTGCGTGCGCCGCCATGCGGAAGCGGCCGGAAATTACCGTGCCAGCGCTCCCCCTTCCTCTCAATTGCCCCCCTTGAATCCCCCTGCCCCCTCCGACGCCACCATGCACGCGCGGATGATCGATTTGTAGCGCTCTTTTCTCTGGAGGTGGAGCTTTGTGTCGGGAGAGAGCGCTAGGGTGAAAGCAGAGGAACCAAATCCCGTGGAACGAAATGCGAATTTATTCTGTTACTCATATGAGATACACATGAGACGAAAGTATCCAAACGTTCATATTCGTTTCCTATCAAAAAGGATATGGTGATTCATGGTTCTCTCGTATTTTTTGGATTATTTTATGCCACATTTAAGACTTCTTTTGTATGTAAATCTAATGAAAATACCTTTTATTAACTCAATAAGATTTTTTTATGAATGAAGATCAATCAGATTGAACTCTGTTTTAGAACACCTCCGAAAACCAAAAGAGAAGGGAACTGTTGTTGTGACTTGTGCAGGACAATATTCTGCTCAAATATTGTCATTCTCAAATTTCATTGCAATTCATGAAATCATTGATTTCTTGAGAAAACTAATATAACAAATGAGATAACAAATTATGCGTAACAAGAACAAGATGAATGAATGAATGAAATCTTTATTAATCCACCACATATGTTACATAGTATATGGATGAATGAATGCTAGTCCCGAGGTCATCGCCTCTATGGGACGAATAAACTAAAAAATACACATAAATCTCAATAAGTGGAAAACGGTGGTCGACACACAACTAAAACACTTCCTTTTAAATAAAAATCCTCTGAAAAACTTACATACTTTACTCCTACATAACCTACACATATTTTACTAACAATATTGAACACTTTAGGAAAGAACTCAAGTTTAGCTTATCCTATGTATCGTAACATTAACAGCATTCGAACTAGTAAATTCACAATTTTTTTTAGTTAAACCATCATATTTTATATCCATTTTAATTAAGATATGTACTATTAATTATTTATATTATTGAAAAATAGAAGGTTTTAATATCGTCTATCCCAACTAGAAATTTTCTAAGTAATTTTAAAAATATATTTTCACTTTTTATCTTTTTAATGTTATTTGGTAAGACATTAAAAAAAATTCGGAGCTAAAAAAGTGAAAAATTTCGTATATGTAGTAAGGTTTGGTTTTGGTATATGTACATCAAATTTACTCCACGAGCACTCTCACCGAGTTATCGTAAGCGACATTTTTGAGAATATATATTTGATCGCAAATACGTTTGATTTGAAACGAGAATTTTTTATGTCATTCAGTTATTAAACCCATGTATCGTAACCGACTTCGTAAGTGATTGCAAATTCATTGCAAGTGCCATTCACTTGTTAGGATAACAGCGGCTTCGCTTCATGCCGTTTCGCCGAATGCATTTTAGTAAGGAAACGAGAAATCCGTTATTTAATTCTGTTGGCAAAATACCGAATCATCAACCTTTATAACATACCTGATAAAGCTAAAATTAATTTAATGAAATATTTTAACTATGGAACTGCCAGGAGCTTCTCTACATAATAACCGACATAAAATAAATTATTCAGATCTCTTTTTGGCAATGTACCCATCCCCACAGATTAATTTATTTCGCTGTTCGAATATTTTGTATTTTTTTACTACTGAGAGGAAAAGAGTCCTTTAACTCGCGAAAGTTTTGGCAAAGTGATAATCTACATGCGAACTTTTTTTACATTTATAAAAGAGTCACTGAGATCCTGTACTACTTTTTCAACAAACGTTATCTGGGCATGTTAAGATTCTTCTGATTATCTGAAATATTTATTTACTCGCTACGAATATCCTATTTCTCGCTAATAATATCATTTAGATATGTAATAAACTTTCTCTTTCTCTCTGACTCTCTCTTTTTTGTACTATTAATCACACTCCTTTTAATTCGATAGAATATTCCGCCGGTGACCCTGTGATCTCACTGCTAATTTTTAACTGGATATCGAGGTTACATGAAGGTTATTTTATAATTATCTTGAAATAAACATCAATTCATTAAAAATATATTATGGCACAATAGTACCATAGGTAAAAAACTAGAGACGCACTAACACTGGTCCCTTGCATTTCGATATATTAATAACTTATTCTCCCATCATGGTCCGGGTTTTTCTCTGGTTTTCCTTCAAGTAGAGGTGGATTTTATATATGGGCTCTCTAGGTTCTGACCTAGAGACTGCAGTCACATTAATACTTTAGTAATTATTAATTTCGAAATTTAAGAGCTATTTTAACAGTTACGAATTATAAACAATATTTTCCTAATAATTTAATGATTTGATATTGAGGTAGGTAATAAACGCCCACCAAACTTGAAATCTATTTCTTTCTGTAAATACTATTTAAATGGAAAACAGTTTGATAGAAGATTTAACATAAATTTATGAATAAAAAATGCGAGTTGTGAGGTTTAACTACGTTTAACTTCCATGTCAGTAACACATTTTTAAACAGTGTCTTGGGTGTTATTAAAAACAATGTTTTTACTTGATAAATAAGGAGCTGGACGCAGGAATAACCTTGTAAAATATGAAACTCACTTACAAATTTCTCCATTAGAATACAAAAGAAATTTAACAAATCAATATTCAATATAATAAAATCAAACTCCTTGACACACGAAACTTAACTTGGAATTTCACTTGTAATCATGTTGAAAAATTTTTGAAGTTCGTACATTTTAATTTAAAAAATATAAAGTGTTACATTTTTTACAAAAAACAACAACATTGTGTCTTAATCTACAACGGGCTTTATTGAATAACAATGGGTAATGACGCACTAAACCTACCATTGATGACAAGTATAGATTTTTTATTATTTTTCACATTTAAGAACATCATTCAAGGTTTGAAAGCTTAAAAAAATTATATTTCGTTATTCCATAAAACATTTTGAGCCTATTTTCTAATTTTGTTTTTTGAGAGTAGTTGTTTTTAAAATCTTGAGTAATTCATCACCGATGAAATATGCATTGATTTATAACTGCAGTAGACCACTACTGCGTATGATAGTATTCATAATAACTATGATTGTTTTTAAAAAAGAAATCTTGATTAGAAAGATCCCAAATATCAATTCATGTTACACAAAACACTTTAATTACATTGACTTAATGTTATATAAATCCCATATAAAGAACCCAAAATATACAAATAACTTAAACAAAATTACAAATGTTAAGTTATACTAGCAAGGTGTGTTAGCAGCAATGGATGTGCAGTGAGAGTTACATAGTTACCACTCGTGAGTTCAACAAGTTGGTTCAACATGAATAATTTATAATAAATTTACTGGAATGAATTCTCAGAAAAGCAGTATCAATATATCAACTGAATACATGCAATGTTATATGGTACTAGATTAACCTCAAGCAAAGTGATTAGTTAATTTATGAAAAAATGAATCAAAGCATACATGAAGTCAATTTTTACAAAAAGTAGTCTGAGTGATATACAGTGTTACATGTGTAAAAGAGAGTTTATAACCTTATATAAGGGTCTAGTACACTATGTTTTAGTTTTAGCTAAAATTTCGTTTAGTTTCAGCCAAAATATAGTTTTAAAAGGTTTTAAGAGGTTTAGTTTTAAAAGGTCTAGTTTTAGCCAAAATATAATAGTGTGATATTAAATCAACGGATGGAATAGAACATTATTATTCCTACTATCGAGGTAAATGAGGGGTCAGCTGGTCATATTTTACTTAGCCGAAAACGGCAACAAATAAGGACGCTTGACCATGGGATATTTAAATTCCAAGTGTGCAGAGTACAGGATTATTGAAGAATGTGATCAGGAGGATGAGAATGCAGAACACATTGTGTGGGATTGCCGTTTGTACGATGAGAAAAGGAAGGAGTACATTATCGGGTTGATGAGGTATGGATAAGAACAGATGCAGGGTTTACATCCACCAAACAGTTATATACTCACTTTGAGGAATACACAACTAAGGTGTGTGCACTATAAGATTTAACAAAGAGCGTTGTATAACCAAACCTGAGACTCGTTCAACGGCGGAGTTCAACGAGGATGAAAAGAAGGGGAGGAAAATCCACATTACGACATCGTTTGAAATATGAATAAAAATGTTCAAGAAATGTAAGAGTTTTTTATGTGTATAATATTTATATAATATGTTTTGCACAAACGGCAGAGTTACGTAAGAAGTCCCAAAAATCCATATACGGGTTTAATGTGGTTTTTGGATTTCGAAAGCACTATTCATAACGTTAGATATTACGCGTTTACGCTTACTCATACATGCATGGGTAATTCAGTTGAGACAAGAAAATAAACCTTCAACTCCCCTAAGTGAACTTCATAACAAGTATTTCATTTTTCATCATGATTTTCCAGTAAATAAAGAAACGGCTACCAATTGATAAAATAAATTCTGAGATTAAAAATGATAAACAGTCTGGTGAGTTTTATCCAATACAATATCTCGCATTTGGAATGCAAATTCTTTAATAACACTGTAAGTGAATTCAGAGAATTTTCAGAGCAATGGGGAATTTAACGATCCTCTCACGATCCATTTACATAATTATTTCTATTTAGCATTTTAAGGACCCAAATTATAAATATTTTCTTTCACCCAAACCAATTGTGTAGGTCAGTTTTCCACAAGATATAGACATCGTAACGAAGTAATTTGTCATTGAAATCTTTTCATTATTGTAAATATGAAGATTATTCTTCTCATAATATTAAGAGATTGTAACAACTCCAAATGGAACTGTATTTTATTTGAAAATGAGATGGCAAGTTTTTTTAATAAAGTTTTAGAGATGTGTTGCCAAATCTTTTGACACAAGAGTAACTGCGATTATTTGTGCTTTAAAGCGATTTTAATTTAAAAAATATGATTTATTTTCATGTTACAGTATTAGAAGTCACGATGTTATTATAATAGTATATTTTCACATATATTCAAAATATGCTTGTTGCCATAGAGATCATAGTCTATATTCATTATTTTAGGATGTCATTTCTCACCTAGATCAGAATAATAGCAAATATGAATTAAAAAAGTAACTAATAAAATTTTGCCGTGCGTTGTATAGAATAACTGAATCAGAATCACCGCGAGACCCGTCTCCCTCCGGGGTCTACTCTTAAATGACCGCGTCTAATTGAATTGTAACCAATGTAATAGCATTAGCAGGAGCGCTGTGCGAGATCACGCGAAGCAAAGCGCCACCGTGTGAGCAAGGAGTGAACGAAGGGGAGCAGAGATTGAGGTAGTGGGAGTCAGTGGGAGCAAGAACAAGGGCGTGCGGCGCCACCGCCACCGTCCGAACCACCACCGCCACTGCCGCCCACGTCGCTTGCCGCCCCAGACGCAATCTGTGCGCCGGTTCCTGTGCCGGCGCCGCACCAATTTCCGCCTCGAGATTGCAACCCTCGGCGCGTTTTAAAATTGAGATCTCGCGCGCGGTCACGCGCCCTCGCGGTCTCGCAGCTCTTGTGTCGCTTCTCATCCGGAGGTGATGAGAGAGACGGGGAGATAGAGGATGATAGTGGTTGGATAGGAGGTAACGGAGACTATACGTGTGGGAGGTCTTGGATCACGGGGGGATAATATAGTGATAGAAATAGAAATGCGTGCTATGACATATATATATATATATATATATATA
>NNCF01131415.1:71258-109932 GCA_002313205.1 Laupala kohalensis | reverse complement strand
TTTCGAATACAAATTAAATAAAATTATAATTTCCCAATATATTCGAAAAATCTGTGCGTTTTTTGTTGACGCTGCGAACAGAATTATCTCCGAAGTCGAATTACCTGGTATCGATACTTATTCGATAAGGCAACACTTGGATGTACCTGATCTTTATTAATCTCACCGAGAAATACTTCACAATCCCTGTATAAACAGCTATTTTTACTTCATAGAAATAAACCACGCACGGAGAAACTTACTTCTGTCCCGTTTTTTGTTGTTTCTATCAGTATTCCTCAATATATAAAGGAAATCAAAAGATTCAGAAACGTTAAAGTTATTCGTCTACAATCTTGTCATCCTTAACTGTCATTGATACGATATACTACACTACTGTTCCTTTCCACATCTCAAGTTACATATTTCTCCCCTATATAGGTTACAATTTTATATTATTTTGCTTGTTTAGTGTTAAATATCATTATGATTCAGGCGAAAGTTGAAATGCGAGTTAAAATCACTGAGAAGATATACGTCCGTGACACGAAATAGCATCATGATTGTACTATTTGTACCTTTATCTTATGACAATACGTGTATGAAATCTTCGGAATTGCCGAGTCTGGTTATAATTATACTACAAATGATACATTTTGAAGTTATGAGAAATAGTGTAGTGGAATAACCAAATTTTTTTATTTTTAACATAACATAAGACAAAAAAGGTTATATTGAAAATATAAAATATTCTTCAATGAGATTAACAAAAAATATCCTTTCATTGAAAAAGAAAATCTGTAAGAATTCGATCCAATGACTAATGTAACTGCAGTATATCTTGACTGGAAATAGATTTGTACGTATACACTGCAATAATCTTTTGAAAAAGAAGGTCTTGGTTCATGGTGAATGCTTGCGTTTTTTTGTTTGACAATTTATTTTTAATTTGTTTTTTCAGTTTCATTCAGTTAGTAGTTGGCTGAAGAAATAATATGAAAACATACTGTCGGATAAACGTAAACATCCTTTACTATCATTATTATTATTATTATTATTATTATGTTGAATGTTTTCTCTGCAAATGCTGATTGATGATATGACTCAGACCGAGTGGCCAAGCGTCCATTTTCTTTTCATTTTTCTAAAAATTAAAGCGTTCTAACTTCATGGGATTTGATGGCTTTCAGATCTATAGAAGAGATGAGATAGAGTGTAGTTTGAGTGACCGTATTTAAATTGAAATCCGTAACGCATCTCACCGAGCTGAAGATTAATGGCGATGAAGACAAGCAGTGGCTTTAGCGAGTCTCCTAGAAAAATATCTCTTTTTATTGGGATATCTCCAGTACGTATTGTCTACTGTTTTGTACATCGATGCAAAGTTGTTCGCCTTTCAGACATTCAGGAATCCAACAACAATATAATGAGTGGACTGATCTTATACAAACTAAGGATTTCAATTGGAATGTGGAACGCTGTCAAATGTCTTCTGATAGTCGATATAAGCCATGTGGATGTTCCTTTGGCTCTTACAAGTCTGACTAGTTGCGACATTGTCTATTATTAGCTGTTCTTTGCAGTTATGTGGTTTCTGTGGCATCCCTTTTCCTCTTCAGTAAGAGTTTTGTTTTGATCCAAATATACGTATATTCTATTGGTAAGACATTTTGTTAGTTCTTTGTACAATGTTAGGAGGCAAGTAATAGGTCTAAAATTCTCTATTGTTTTGGATCTTTACCTTTAATTTTTAGGAAAGTGTTTCCTAAAATTAAAAACAATGTCATTTCCTCGGAATGTTTTATCATTTGAGTGAGGCAAGTTGTAAGATAGTGATGGATAGATGTACAGTGTTTAATACAGAAATTGTGAAGGCTTTCTTTCCACAGGCATCTTTCAATTCTGTAGTCACTGTAGCATTTCATTTATTTATTTCTAGAAATATCTGCGAAGTTTATTTCTTGTTGTCCTTCCATACTTTCTCTCTCCTTGCTGATCGGACCTGCAAGGTAATTGTGATCACTGGTCGGTGTCCGGTCGGTCATCCCAGATTGTCCAATATTGTTGGATACTCACTCCATCTGGAGACTGTGATACCTGGTCTCTACCTGATGAAATATGTTGGTTAAATTGTTTTTCATTTCTGAGGAAGAGCTTATATTGTTCCGAACATATCTTTGATATAAGATACCTTCTTAACCTTGTCGATTTTGTAGCTAGTTTCTATTTAAGTATGCCAAATGCTTCTGAGATTTATTATTATTATTATTATTATTACTATTATTAGTTATTATTAATCTACATTTTAACTTTTCTCTGATAAAACAAGTACGAAGGGTGGGCCAAATTGAAAGTAAAATTTAGTCCAAAATAAAGAATTTTCTTGTCAAGTGCCATTTTCGTAATATAACTGACACTTTATTGTTTTTAAATATTATTATATTTTTAATTCATTGAAATATTTTATTTTATATCATTATATTTATTATTATTACTTTAATTTATGAATTTTTAATGTTTAAATGACGTTTCAATAGGGTTTGTTATAATGATCCAGAATGAAGATTAAGTTTTGAAATCCTTTGAATAACTATTATTATGATACATTTCATACAATATATTTAAAATAATAAATAGCAAAAAACAGATCAGAGGGAACATCAGATGGGACAAAGGGAGAAATTGAATGAATAATGAAATAATGCAATTTGACCTTATATATAAAAGCATTGAATTCATAAAAAGGTAACAGTATACAATATAATATAATATTTACAATATAATATTATACCTTTCCAGTAAGTTTTAGTGGAAAGAAACTTGAAATGAATAGTAATTGAATAAATGATATAATTGAAGATTCGAATGTTTCACAGCAATTAGCAAAATTAGGTTTTGAAAGTGAGATTTTTAGTGAATTTCCCGTGAATATAATATCAGTACGTTTTTAACTTGACCTAGTATGGAACAAATTTAAATATTTTTGAAAATTTTAAATGAAAATACTTTTAAGTAATCCATATATTAATTCATATTTATTTTCAATCAGTTGCCGTTCTTTTCCAATATGTTTTTTCACTTTTGTACACAGTATTTCTCCTTAGTTCTTTTTCTTCCTTGCGCGTACTATATTATACTTCATTTCAAAAAATTAAAAACTGTAATTTTGTAGCTTAGTGATGCTCGTTTATTGGGCTGAATTTCTTCTGCCAATTAAATGTATGTAGAGTGCTACACAGTATTCTTCATTCAAACTGAATTAGGTCACTACACACCTCACCAGAGAAGATTAAGTGCTTTTCCAAGTATTACTCCTTCCAGTATCTATAGTTTGTCCGTTCAGATTGATATCTTACGACACCGAAATTATTTATACTTTTCAGAAATAGTTTATTTTGTGACTTTAACTTGTAAGTTTTCAATGATTGTTAAAGATTGAAAAAAGGTGGTAAAATTAAAATGTTTGGTTTTCAAGGAAAACGAGAAATTATTGTCGACGACCTAGCAATCCCCACCCAAATGAAAACAACTGTAGGAATATATGACCTTTCGTATAATGTTTTGGAACTCACTTTTCAACACCACTTCAACTTTCCACTGTCGAAGTCACAAGGTTTAACATGGTAAAATCAGTGTTTACAATGAAGTTAACAATACAGTTCTGTATTACACTTAAACGAGGGAGACACGTGGATATAAGAGTTTGGAGGTCGGTACATGGAGAAAATGTGCTAGTAAGCAAATATGCTCGATAAATCTGCAGTCCCTATTAAATTAGAGGAACGGGAGTGAACGAAATTTGGTACGTAGAAGACCGTTTTCAGGTGGGAGGAGACCATGAGAAACGAGAGAGTAATACTCGAGCAGAACTCTACCTCTATCCCTTTGCACCTCCATGCTTTTTATTCCCCTCCATCTGCGCCACCACCCCACTTCTCTCCTCCCACAGGTTAGATTTCCCTCGAGCCCGACAGAACAAACACTCCAAACTCTCAATGAAAATGGTGGTTCGGCATCCGCGAGGTCTGTTGGCTCCCTTCGTGTCCTTTTCCCGCCTTCGCGTTTGCTTCCTGCCCGTCCGTTCCCCATACCCCATTGTCCAACGCCCTTCACGTTCTGTGTACCCATTCCCATAAGCCCTCGCACGCTCACTCGTAACTTACATTACGCGAGTTTTCCGAGCACGTAGCTCGGATACAAAGTCGCTCTTAACAAGCTGGAGATCCCCGACTCTACTTATTACTTTGATTAGGATTTGAGAAGTTGCCCTGGAAATATCAGTGTCCCTCACTCGGTTATTAACACGTTGTTGGTCCGGGCGTTATCTGATTTTCGTCATTATTGTGATTGTCAAACATCGAAAAAGTATTTGATGAATTAATACAATATATCGGGTAGTTTGATCCGAAGGAAAATACGCGCCCATACGTTTAAGGAAACTTTGGAAATTTTATCGGAAGCATTGAATGTGTAGAAATAGAATGGATTGAATTTTAAGTCGTTCATTGTTTCCATTGATAAATTTGTTGACTCTCAAAACATCGTAGAAAGATCTGTTAATTTTCTTTAAATCTTATTAGAGGATATATCATTGTCTCCAGCAAATAGTTTATTTAAAATTCCTGTTATGAAGATGAGCACTCGAGATGCTGGTATAAAAAATATACGAGTAACAACGCCCTTTACGATTTGTGTCAGCTTCTGAACACATAAAAACACGGAGAAACATAAAATTAAATCACAATTTGTTACACATCGTGAGACGGAACACCGTTTCAAACCATACACGAATATTGCAATTTTAAAATTACACAGCAAAATATGGCACGGATATCACAAATGTAAACAAACCTACACAATTCCAATATTCTCTAACATTTTTCCATCTTCTGCAAAGCATACGACAACATTGCTCCTCCCTTAATACATAGAAGTACTAGGAATGATTATCTTCACTTAAACGTTTCCGCAAACTTATTCGGCTTTTTGAAATGTAGACTGGTACATCTTCATTATATTTCTACATCCATTGAATATTTTTAATAATATCATCTAATCATCAGTTAAGTATATGGACTGAGCAATTGAGTATATCCCCTAATAGTATTTTCAAGAAAAATGTTCAGATTACTACATTATTGCTTTTTGTGATCTCCATGTTTGTCTTATTTGCTTATAAGGGTATCTTAATCTGCAATACTTATCATTATTTTTAATATATAGAGTCATTATAATTAAAGTATAAATATCATGACATTATAACTTTCGTTGTTTAGAATAACTTGACATCTTACCATAACATTGGTAATTTAAATTTAAATGCAGATTTGCAGGAACTTGAATAATCCGTTTAATAATACACTCTTTGTTCTGAAAATTTACCCTCCCGGAAGGAGATATCAGAATCGCACATAACTTTGTATGCGGTTATCATTCATTCGAATATTCAATTGATTAGTGTTATGGACTGGTTTGCCAGAGGTCACGCGAGTGCTGCCACCCGCGACAGGACTCGCAGACGTCATGCATGTGAAGTGGATTACTGTTTCTGCTTGTGGAGAGCTTGTTGAATGGTAGCAACGACCCCTGAAGCTCTCGAAGAGATTATGCCCAATTAACCTAGTTTGAGAGGTCACGAATGTTTCTAATGCAAGAGACCGTGTGGTCTCTTTGACGAATCAGTCTTCATATTGATCTCTCTCACCCAAACGTGAGGGTGAGTTGGGACCTCTTTGTGCGTGATGGGCATAGTATGCCCTGAGTAGACTTCACTCGTGAGTCCTGTAGGATCGGTAAAATTAGAACGAATAGGATCTACTGTTTCACCGTCATCTATCCAGTCACTGGTATCATCATCAGACGCGCCTCCATTCCCGCCAATCACCGAGCGCCGCCTCTACCCTACTCCCAACTGCTGCTTGTGTAGGAGAAGTTTTGCGAACGTGACGAACTCTTGAAGCGGTTCGCAGGCAGGGCAGTGGCACTCTACCAGTTGTCACCATACTGCGATCAGTTACTTGTGAACACTCATCGAGCTATTAGTATAATGTTGTATAATTTAACAAGTTGACAGACGCCGAGAAGACAGTGAGTAGCCTCCAGTAATACGTTAGTATCAATAATCTTCTTCCCTTTTTATTGTTGCCTTTTTCATTTACAAGAGAGATAACGTGAAAGTTTGTTCCATGTATACATGCTTTCATCAAATATTAAAGTAACGTCCAATTATTGTCTTCTGAGCTTGCAATGAACATGCTAATAGTAAAACCAAGATTACTAGAACAGCATGGTAGGTATCACGAGGGAGGTGCGCAGTAGAACACCGATGACGTCATTGGTGCAAATGAACCTTCTTATTGTTGGCTGCAGCATGTAGTTGATTCGCATGACTGTGAATTTAGTTTATTTGTGTATTCAGTTTAGTTGTGTTTGTACTCAGTTTTTGCGCAGTCGTCGGAAGTTCCCACAACGAAAACAACAAAAAAAAGTAAAGGTGAATACATCTCATTCCCAAAGGACAATAAACTACAAAAATACTTGGGTTCACGGGTTCCAACATGCAGAAAAAAATGTATTAAATGTGCACGCGTATGTTCGGTTCATTCTAAAGAAAGCGATTTTAAAATTTGAGTTTTGAAAGAAAAAGAAATTAAAATTAGTTGCTGTTCCTCCACATAACAATCCCTTCTGTCACGACTGCTGTCGAAAGCGAGAGGAAATATCGAGCTGATAAAACAGAGAGAGACACACAAATTGTGACAATTTGATCTCCACCTCGGTCAAGGAATAATTGGAAAGTAATGAACACGATGGAATTTAAAGTGAGATCAAGCGAAAATTATAAAGCTAGTGAATTAAATAATATATCGACTTCCTATGATAACAGGTATGAACTCAAATAAATTAAATGACTTAAATGGGAATGAGAAAAAATAGTTGAAAAAACATTTGTATAATTAGAAGCTGTTAAGGCTAAAAAAGGTTCTCAAGGACAAATTATGGAAATTTAAGTGTATTTTTTCTAAGTGTCAAAAACGTTATGGCGAGGCAAAAGACAGCGTGAGGAAGGATGGAAAAACAGTTAAGTAAACTTCAATAAATTGTGGTAGGTATATATAAATTGAGGTAGGTATATGTAAATAAATTGAGACTTACACTATTACTGATAATTAATTAAAAAAAAGAAAAATTTCAAAAATTTGGAATGAAAAAAATTAAACATAATGAATCACAGGGCTGAGAACGAAATACTCACTCCTATCGGAACCACTCACAATAAGAACACAGCAATGTGGTCAACATCAAACATACTTTATTGGATAACATTATATTGATCTACACACATAAACATTTGTGAATGGCTAAATTTAACACAAGAATTCCTCGGGCATTACACATTAAAAACGCTTACTGCGCAACGGCTTCCGTTTTTATAAGATTACTCACCCCAAATTCGGTCACTGGGCTGGTCGGTTCATTGACCTCTTAACACTTTTATACGTAGCACATTTACACTTGCATAATCACATATCATTACACTTTTAGTGGGCCTTACACCAATTTTAGGAACACGTTACACTTTTTACAGTTATTAAATTTTTTTTGATGATGTCTGACTTAGATGATGAACCAGTTTGTAATGTCACTCGAATGGCTGTTGAAGACACTTCGATTCCTTTTCGTACCGCTTTGACCAGTCTCGTCTTCTTTACCGCTAACACCGTTATTTATTTCTCCATCGCGATTTGAGTCAGAGTCGTATTTTGATCCTTAAATCAGTTTGCCCTATTTTTACATTAAACGTTCATTGCAATATTTAATTATAGCTTCGTGATCCCTTGTCTAATCATCAATACTATGCCTTCGGGCTGAACATAAAGGGTACACACGGTATGTGACTGTACAAGAACGTTGCCAATTTTTGGCTCACAATTACTCGAAACTGACTACACGGCGGATCGCTTCACCCTGAATTTACTGCTTTCTTTACTCGCGACAGTCGCTCAATTAACTGGTCGGGGTTCTTAGCGTAACGAACTAGTTCCTAATGACGGTGGCTTCACCGTTTCTCACATATCATCGTTCCAAATTTTGATCAAAAATATTGTCATTTACACGTCACTGGCGAATAAATTTGGTGTTCCTTGCTACACCACTTCATTAAATATTGTTCACCAGCAGATCGATTAATTTCATAAGTATTAGAAAGTTAATAAAATTTTAAACACATTTTGAACAGAATGGTTTATCACTGAGAAGTTGTTCAGACGTAATGATTCGCACCTTTGTTTCTACTGTCATTAAAACTGCGTCTCGTTAAATAAATTGTTTGTAACAGCCTGAAAATGTTATTCAAAATAATTTCAACTAGAAAGCTGAAAAATTCATCATGTGCTCTACTCACACAATTACACGAAAATTGCTGTTCTATGCGCACCAAAATAAAAACTTATGCTGCGTGTGCTCACTACCCCAAACAAACTTTCGCTGTCTTCGCGCACAAAAATAACTGCTATCTGGATATCTAGATAAAACGTTTTGCGTCTGAATAACTGGATAAAATGGATCCCGAGTACTTTCGTACCCCTCTTATTATAAAAAATATCGTCACGTGACGTTCTCCTTCTCATGATCTGCGGTAAGATCCTCAGATCCCCAGTTTTATGATTTTACGACGTTCTAGAGCTGGTCACCCAGTTGAAACATCTTTCGAATGTCGGCATCCTTTTTGACCTTAAATTTTTACAACTTCTTTTGAATTTTCGGTGAGAACATCCCTAAAATTTTCTGTTTCGAAACCCTCCGTCCTTTGCCAACTAACATCCCCAGAGACATGTGCGGATACCTACTTCTTTGCCTTTTTTCGACGCGAGTACCTAGACTACTAGACCCTTCTTTGACATCCTCTACTGCCTCGACCTTTTCGCTCTCGTCAAATATATATATAGATTTAAATTACTTTTTCTTAATTTCTCAAGGTGTATCGATTAATATATTATTATACACCTATCTAATTCTGAAAATTGTTCGTCTAAATATGGGTTTCCAATATTATAAAAATTTAAGTTCAAGGAGGAATATCAAATTACTGTTCCTTTTAAGTTGTTATTGATTAATTGTTGTGATTAACTATTGATATTGTAAATGAATCGTTGTATACAAGATGCTCAATAGCTAGAATTACAAAATACGAGACGTTTCATACTGACCACAGAAAGGTCAAATACATTGACACGTACGGCGCTGCGCTCGGATCTTGCACCGGTGACGTCGCAGTGGGCTAGAGTAAGAAAGAAGATACATGCGTGAACCCAACTGCGTGATTTACCGTGAGTAAATCTATGTACTTTCAGAAAACTCATGACTGAAAGCACACCAGCAACTTGTAATATTTTTGTGCAAGGCAAAATACTCATTAATAGCTGTTTCAGTATCTAAAGAGACTTTCTGTGTCCTATAGAATCAGAAGATGAGTGATCATTTAATATATTGACTCATTTGTAATCCAATAAACCAGAACAGGAGAACGATGATTTTTTTAATAAGTTAAAGTGAAGCAGCATTTTTTCCTTTTTCACCTTAGCACTTTTTCTCTGCGTATGAAATCTTTTTTCGTAAGAAATTCGCACCTAAAAATTCGCACCTTACCCTGCTTATCATGTACGAGTGAGAACAAGTTAATTAAAAGATTATTCCTTTCGTTATAATATCAAATAATATTGTTATAATAGTATAAATGAAGCAAATTAGGCAAGATCATTCTATCAAATAATTTGCTATCATGTAGAAGCGGTAGAGTAGTACTTTCTCTGAAGGGACACGAAAAATGGTTCATTTAATTTGCAGCATACATTGAGATAGGTTAAATCATTTCAGAACTCCCATGTTTTGTCAGAAACCTTGTTTTTTTTGGTAGAATAGGGATACGAACATGGATTATTTTGTATTATTTTTTGCTTTACACTTGACATAACATTAAAAGAAAAAGCAGTCATTCATTATTTAAAATTCATGTCACTTTATTGATTGAGGAACAGTATTTTTAATCCCTCGTTTGATTATGTGTTCTCTTCGAATGATATTTTGGCCAATCTAATATAACTGCTATCTTCTTCACTACTCTCACTGGAAGATTTTCTTATTTTTGTTGTGTGATATAACTCCCTAACTTCCTTCTCGTTATTTTCAGCATGCAATGCGTTTATGGCATTCATAACCTTGGAATCTTTAATCCATTTTTGCGGGTCTATGTATTTCATGGATGAAAATGCGTTAGGCAATATTTGCGATGCATCGTTGACTGAAGAATTTTTCATCGAGAGTGATGGATTCGATGTGGTATTCAAAGTCAACAACACATCCTGCTTTGTACCACCTTTTTGCAGAATACTTTCCAATGTTGACTGTATACACAACAGCTGTTCTGAACATTTCTTTTTATCCTCTTGGTATAATGCATTACTTTGTAGTTGTTGAAGTATTTCCGTCATGAACTTTTGAGATTTTACTTTGCTTTGAGAAACTTTTAACTCAAATCCATTGGCGAACTCTTTCATACTTGTGAGACTTTCATGCAATTTATTTAAGTCTGTGAATTCTTTTGTCAACCGCAAGATTATTGATTTTAAGTACGCATTTACTTGACCGTATTGGAGCAACCTTGCAGATCTATATTTCAGGATTAAATGAACACCTCTTGCTTCTCTGTCATCATTTTTTAATCTTTGGGTATCTAAATATTTGGCAATGCGTAATAAAATGTCTGAATATTTTTGATTAATTGCTTGTATTTCTCTTGTAAGATTTTCATGAAGATCGTCGCTAATTTTGTTCGACGCTTCAACCATAGTAGCGTTCAAATTCTGGAGATTCCTGTCCAATATTTGCATTACATACTTCTCATCTCTCTCCTTCGTTACTTTTGAATAGAGGAACATGCGGATGACCATGATGAAAATCAGAGTTAACATCAAATATGTTGTTCCAGGATTATCCGTACGTGTGTTTTGCTCCAGGTATCTTCGTATTTCCTGAGAGAACCAGTTATCACTGACGAAGTCTCTCAATGATCGATAAAAAAAGAAGAAAACATCTGAAAATACCAAGACCTGAGTCATTAAACCTACTGCACACACAATATTATTAAAAGTAGTGTTTGTAGAATGAATGTAAAAAAGAATTGTTTCAAAACATAGTATTTATCCCATTTGAGGAAAATATTCTCTTAGTTTACTAGTTTCACACAAGGGAAATTAAGGAAATTTAAAACTATATTAATTATTTAATATCACTAATGATGAATCTTTAGAGGCGATTCTCATCAACAATAAAACACACTTATGATCCACGTCCGGGTATCGTCCAATCTTGAAAATAAATTCATCAAATATTAAAATAAATTAATGCTTACCAAGGCTCATATTAAGATGACATAGAAATAAAATTCTTCTTTTGTGTAAATTAGTTTGTTGTTGTGTAAAATGTATGAATTGGATTTTTCTTTCAGTTAGTTTTGAGTAGACACCTCTGATATTAATCAATCCCGCCTTACGCATTCATCTCACACGCTAAATGCGAATGTTTACCTATCAATAACTACATTCAAGTGTTTTTGCGATGCTATCATTACGTCACAAATGCTTTCGAAAAGATTATCTGATGGATAGATCAATAAACATACAATTTTATTAATGCAGTAAAATCTCGATTTATCGTGAAATACGATGCTTAATATCTCGGGATCAGATCGGAGATTTATTATATTTATGTCTAGAGCGGATCGTATCGGCGCATGCGTGCGACAAAAATCGAACTTGGTTTCATTTTTGATAGTTGTTCAGGGCATCGTGCTCGTCGAGAAAGAGTGAGTTATAAAGCGAATAAGGTACGGGAGACCGGAAATGAGAATATGAAAAATTAGTATTTACTAAAATTTATAATGTATATCATATTAAGAAAGATAACATTTAATATTATATACATAACTTTCTTTTGAACTTATTCAGTATTCACTACTTTTTTAAACTCCGAATTCGGTTATTGGACGAAAGAAAACGACCAAAACTAGTTTGATAGATGCGTTTTTCCAGTACTAGTTTTGAGCGTTTTGAAGGACAGAACTAGTATTGAGCATTTACAAACATAGTGAAGTTGTGTTTAGTTTAAGTGGATATAATTCCTGGAGTGTTTACTATGGTTAAAATGTTATTTTTATGCATGAGGCATTTATAAAAGTGATTTATTTCCACTGTGTAATGTTTCTTATGCTTGGATTGATGGAAAGTTTCATTTTTCTTATATATTTTTTTTACGATTTTAACATTGTTTTTTAAGAACTGAGGTGAAATATTAATAAAACACGAGATTATGTGTATATTAATTAATTTATTCCACCATTTTTTTATCTATTTACATATAACACCATAACTCTCGAATGACTGAAGTAATTTCAACAAAACTTTGTACAGCTAAAACTGACTATATGACAAAAACTATTGTGGGGTTAAGACATTACTTATACCCCTAGGGAGATGCGATAAAGGGGTGTAACGTAAAAATAATCATAAACGACAGATATTGTGCCCAGATGTGGTTTTGACATATTTTTTTCTCGTCCAACTTTCTCAGCGAGTCTATAACAGCTTGCTCAGCGAGTCTATACTGGATTGCTCAGAGATATAAATTGAGGTCACCGGTTGGCAGTGATTAGTGAGTCGTAAAATCAATGAGAGAATGACAGAGTGACGATCAGGACAAAATATGTTGAGTGACAGTTATAAGTGGAAATAATTTTGGTTCGTGCAGTCTTCTGTGATTTCGGAGTCCCTGGTTCTTATCGTGACGTCCTCTATGTAGAGGCCATAGTTTGCACTGCGCAACGTCCCTTACCATGTGGACCTTGTGCTAGTTCAGTTACACATAGCCCATCGTCGTTGCACATTACCGGCTACTGAGGTCACGCCATACCTAACAGCGCCTCCAACGAGAAAGCCTTGCCCCGCCGATGATCAAACTGAGAAATCCTCGTATGATGCGTTTCTTCCGAGGTTTAACAAGAACTTGGAAGTTGTTTCCAATTCATCTGAATCCACCGATTTTGGGGTACGTAATTTGAGAAATATATTTACCTCTTTGCGTTATCGAGGAGGTCAAGCCTTCATTATTACATGTTATCAAGAATTAATTTTCTCACTAAACATATAATGTTTCAGCTATTAAACAGCATTACCAAAAGTTGTTAATTATTCTGTAAGCATTGATCTGTCTTTCGATTGATTAGTAAACGCGTATATGTTTGATTTGACTAAAGAACTAAGTAGTAACGTTACAAGAAATACAAATATTATACTTTGAATTATTAAACGATATTACAAAAGGTTATTTATAATTTTGTAAATTTTGTTTCTTTTCTTTGATTATTGAATGCAAATGTGGTTGATTTGACTATGTAAATTCAATTTCAGTCTGTATCTTCTTTTGTTTAAATTTTCTTCACTAGAAAATCTCAATTCTTTCTGAACAATTTTGTAATTTAATGTTTAATAAAATGTTATTGTTCCAATATCGTCTATCATACCTTAGACCTTTATATTATTTTTAATTCAGTTACAATTAACTCCAATGTATGGCAAGTTGAGTTTTATATTTATTATCTCAACAAATAAAGTAAAATTCGTTACAATATTGGTGACGAATACATTTTTGAGGATTCTGGAGTGAAAAGTAACACTCCCCATCACCTACTATGAGCATATACGCCCCTCGTGTAGAGTGTGAGAGGGAGAAAATATAAAAATATAAAAAAAAACCGCTATTGGTATTGAGACCATAATTTTTGGAGCCAATGAAACTAGTAGTAACATTTCTGATGACGCTCAAACCCACGATCAACCTTTATACACCCCTACGGAAAGGAATACTTTTTGAAAAGTATCGAAAATGACATCGGTGACCAATTCTCAATTTTCGACTCCACTGTTTTTGATAGTGACGTACTGATAAAGTATAAGACAAACATTCATCTTCCATGGGTAGTAAGACACTTCCAGCTCTCCCTGGGGATGGATTGGGAAGGGGTCGAGATGTAAAAATAACCCATAACGACCGATATTGATGTTGAAAACATTACTTTCGTGATTACTGAAATGAATCGTGACGTCCCCTATCCCACCTAAGTCCATGTTCAGCCCCTGTATACCATATCAGCGCTAGGGAAGGATATATCCTAACAAATTAGCAAAACATAGAAATCTTTTAAATTGCGGTGAACCTCTCCGCCACGATTTTTGGCGTCGCTGAGAAAAGAGGTGTCACCCCTGATACCGTATGTCTTAATTCAGTCCCCATGTGAAATACCGCACTCCCTTACCTCCTATAGGGTATGGAAACAAGATGAAACGAAAAAAATAATTAACTAGTGGCGCAAAACCATTGCACGTACTTTCTCATATACGTTTCTCCGTCTGCAGCATAGAGGGAGAAAAATTTTTATAGTGAAAGGATCATTTCTGGCGTGGTCTTCTATATTTTGGATGTCTTCCAGTACTCTATTCATGCTCAAAGTCACTAGATGAACTTATTACTGTCCTTCATTTGAAATTTGAAACTAAAATAAATATTCAGACAAATAAATTATTTCAAAACATATAGCTACATGTCAGTCTTATAAATATCGTAAAAGTGTTGTGTATATATAATTTCGTTGTAGACAGAAATTGATGTACTTTCGTATCAGATGTCCTCCTATATATTATATCATTATCATATCTTTCATTTCAGTTGACGAAAAGTGTATTCTACGTCTGCTTGGTCCATTTACAGGGCTAAATGTTATTCAAGCTTCTTGAAGCATTAAACTAATGAATAAGTGTAGCAGACGGAAATTATTTTACTGCGTCTATACCAAACTTTCAATCAAAATACCGCTAATGCGGATGTAATACATGCTAATTGTACTTTTCGTACAGTAAATTTAAGTAAAATCATAGAGCCGCTTTGAGAAACATTCGAAAGAGTACTTAGACAGAGTTAAGTACCCTTTGTTTTAAAGTAAAAAAGAATAGAGCACGTGCTTCAACAGCTAGTAAATTCTTCCGTGAATACGAAATATGAATTAAATTGGTTCATCCGTTTACTCAGAATCGCTGCGCACAGGTGGACAGACGGACGTTATGTCAAAAACAACTTTTTCAGAATCAGGGGTCGCCAAAACAGATATTACCGTCGAAATCTCGCTTTAGAATTTTTTTCACGATAACAATATTTTCTGTATACTAAGTACGTACTTGAGAAAGTAAATAAGACCGATTTGCATCGAATAAATAGTTTGCAGAGTTTCTGAGGTGAATAACCTGCCAATGCCATGACGCTCAAGGCAAGTTTCAATCATATGGAGGGAGGTATGGTACTCTCCAGTTGATGACGAGATGAGCGAGACGTCAAATTAATGTAAGATGACCTGTATTAGAGTAAAATCCTTAAAATCGGGATCGCTGAGATGCATTAATAAAATCAAAGGTGGGAGTAGGGAATGGTGTAACACGTAAACATTATCGAAAATGATTGATGTCGAGTTTTGGGGTTGCTGAGATGAGTTGCGTAACACGTCAAAACTGTCGAAAAGGTACTCTCGAAACTTGTTCTGGCAATATTTAAACATCTAAAACTAATATTGATCGTTTTGAAAACGCTCAAAACCAGTTCTGGCAAAAACTACTTTTTGTCGTTTTTTTCTTCGTGCAATTGCCGAATTCGGGTTTTGTGCGTAAATGAACATATAAAAAAATCATGGATAAATGAACTAATCATGGATCAGTGAGCTCTGTGGAACGAACTAGTATTTTACACTTCGGGAATGCGTTTCAGAATAAGTGTTAGTTTTACGGGAATTAGTCTAATACCATAGTTAGCTGATACTCAAGATCGATTTTACGAAATATTTTAATGCAGTTAAACAATAAGTGAATGTTTTATCTTTTTCTTCCATTGGTCATCTTTCCCTCGCTTCTACCGACATCCCTGACCACTTACGTTTATATTTACGAGAACTCTTGTATATATATCTAGCTGTGTAATGATTGTGGACTCACGGGCAAGAATCAATAGATAAATCACGTCCTAACATTTTGTACATCCGTGCAAATATAAGTCAACGAATTCTTCCACATCATTTGAGATGATGAAATTGCGAAATGTTTCTTTAAATTTTCTAAAAACGGTTTTTTGACTCGTGAGAAAAACATTGTTTGTTATGAATTCGCCACATTAAGAATTTTTTATATGCAAATAATAACAAATTGTTGTATTATTTGTCTTCTGAGAGATTGTTGGACGAAATATTCATAAACGTAAATCCCAATTAATTTCATAGAAGAGTGATTGGTTGGTAAGTACTTGCCGAAGTATGTTTCTTTACAATCCACGTGACAAGCTTTTTGAAAACAAATCATTCAACATACAATATTAATTCATTTTCATTGATTTCAAACTCAGTTTCAAAGATAGAAAGTACATTTATTTTTATTAGAATCTACGAACATGAAATATGTATGGATGTATTAGCATTTGCCATAGCATTTCCCTAATACCAACCTAAACTTGTTTCATTAATTCTAGTACAGGCCTATTTAAAAAAGCGTAAAAATCTTGTTTTTAAAAGGGTTTTGTCATTAATATTTTATGCTTTTCAGTATTAGAATTTGTTTATTTATTTGTTGTTGTAATTAATCTTGCTTGTTCACATGTTCACAATACTAAGAAAACCTAAACACAAACTTTTGTTTAAATGAATAAATAACAAAATTGTCCGTGTGATACACTTTCCGATAGCAAAAAAATCCGTTTGAGGAGCGATCGTGATGATAGTTCCGCCCGCTGTTCGTAATGATAAGGTAAGAAGTCATGATCAAAAAAGCATAGGTTATGCAATTCGTTGTACTTCTTTATACGAAGAGATTTCACACCAGGGGACGCTTCGCCACGACTTATCTCGGAATTAAAAATCTTTTAAAGAAGTCTTTATTTGAGATTGGATAGCATAACATTGCATTGTCTTCGGGTTTATACATGTGTGCCAAATTTTCGCTCAATTGGTTCGGGGAAACGTGTTGCAATATTTGGTCCAAACATACTAACAGGTCAAGTGAAACAAAAGCTTATAAAAAAGTAGCGTTCATGAGAAGAAATGTTCATTTCATGTTCTTAAAAATATGTGACATCTTTGGTCGCTTTCCCTTTATTTTACACCTTTTCGTCGTCTTCATTTTCAACTCGTTTAGCATATTCACATCTGATGGGAATATATCAACTCTAATGTTTTGTTGTATCCGTCAAGTAATGATTAGAGTGCAATTTATTTGTCTTTGAATGTATTGTTAACTCTGACAATCTCTGTGTAAGGCGTTTCTTTGTTAAGGCAAGCTTATTTCTGGGCTCTTGCCGAATTAATATTCCTCCGCGGTGTATTGTTGTCGGAGAATTATTTCTGACTCCCGGGGCCTTATTGCGCGCTGTCTAGCCGTCGAGGGCTCTTTGGTACAGAGGGTGTGCGGAGGGAGGGAAGCCATGGAGTCTCGTTATGTCCCGAAGGGCCCACAGCCTCTCTGGTGACCCGTACGTATTTGCATCCTAACGCCTCTGGCTCTTTGCCTGACTGGATGACTCTTCGTTGCCAGTTTTTTTTTGCGTTGCAGCCTTTCTTTTCCCTCGTCGACGCGAGGACGTGTAAAGTCAGATCTCGCCTTCGAATAGACAACCTTGAGGATTCATTGGGAATTTAAATTACGTTCTTTGGTCAGTTCCTTGTTTCCATGCTTGAAATCAAGTAATTCAGAATACAACATATTGTCAGCACTGTGACTAAATGTTTCCTCAAATTCCTGTCGATATTAAAAATAAACAGAAATCTTATTTCACCCGTTTCATATCAATATTGAACGTGTACTGAGAAGTGGATTTTTCTTGAAGTTACGGGCTACGCTAATTAAAATGATTCTTTGGGCATGAATGAGATAATAAAAAGGTCTTTACTGTTAAGTAGGTGACTTTGTTGCCTTCTAAAATGATTTCGAGTAAGATTTCGTTGGAGCGGCGATCAGCTATACCAGCTAAGAGCAGAGTAAAGCTGAGAAGCGAGCGGTTAGACTCCGTTTATATTGGAGCGACGATAGGAGTTATTGACACGTCAGTGCATCTGCGAATGCTCAAAGCCTCACAGCCTACGTTCAGCAGATCGTTCACATATCCTCACAAAATTTACTTGTTGAATTCATTTTCATAGTCACCACTTCTGTTGTAGTTTTAATCCTTTTCTAACTACAATGCTACTCTTGAGTGGACGCAACTGACCAAGTGATCATAATCCATCGCAGAACGATGAAATACAATCTTGAAAACCGCAATAACAATGGTGACCCTAGCTTTGATAAGAGCGAAGAAAACCATAGACATATAAATAGACTCTACGGTCTTAGCGGTAGTTTGTCCGTGATAATATGAGATAGAAGGTACTGTGTAGTGTCGCCCTCTCTCTCGCATACCCGCTTGGACGAGGGAAGGTGCGCAATGGCTTGTGCAGCAGTCAGAGAGGGGAATCAAGTTCTCGTATCCAAGTCGATGTCCGAAAGAGGCAGAGACACCAAACTTAGTTTTCCCCATCGGACAACTGTTACATACGACCGCTGTGTCTATGAAGAAACCGTACCGAGTGTTTTCGCTGCTTTTATAGTTGGTCGCAGCGCTGGACGCAGTGCCAACATAAACGCCCTCATTCGTCATCAGGTGAAGGTTAGCGTCACGTTGCTCTTCTTTCTCCTCTTATCGTTGATTGTAGTTCCATCATAATTTCACTCTGAAGAGGTTTTCGTATCCAAGAAACAAATATTACTTTGCAATCTACCGAAACAAGTATTAATTGGATAGTTATCTATTTTATTTAAAATCTTGCCAACAGTATTGTTTATTTTAGAGATGTCAATGTGCAATGAATTTATTAATTGCTGTATGCTTCTTTCTTGCCCCAGTTCTTGCGAATAACTTTTGTATATTTCTCTTGCCTCCTTCCCCCAAACCTACCTGTTATGCTATGTTCTCCATTCGTTTCTTGCTTCGTATCGCTTCCTCTTCTTTCCTCTCTTCCACCTTTCTTTACTTTCGTTACCCTCCTTTATTATTTGGCTTCCTTGTTTTATTTCATCATTCCTTCTATTTTTCTGTGTTTCAATTCCTTTTCCTTCATGCTGCACAACTTTCTCCGTCGTGCGGTAATTTGAACACTTAAGTTTTGTACTATTTTATGATAATTATAACAATTAACTGTAATACACGTGGTAGAGGCCTGGAAGTTGTAAACAAATAGATGCCAAAAAATAAGGGATTATTGGAAAAATATATCAGCCACGTGTCTTATTCTCAGTGGGTTCATCTCTTTTGAAGCCTGTCACCAACTGACTCATTAGTATTCTATTCGTTTGACTTGAAGATACGACTTGGATATCTTTGGGTTAAATTACAAACTCAGTCGTTAGAAAATTGAATTTTTTCTAATGTAACCCTGTTTCTAATTTCAAATATTGCATAGATGAAAGTTATTGTTGTCTTTTATATTACTTATATATAATCGTATCTTTTCCTGTTATTTTCTGCCGATTCTGAGAACGAAGTTGTCATAAGCAACCGCAATAATTTAAATTTGGTTTTAAACCAATTAAAACATTTTAAATTTTCTCAAATATTGTAAAAAATAACATTTTTGAACGTTTTTACAAACCAATAAAATTTTTGGAAATATTTTTGAATAATACATTTTTTCTCGGTGTGATGTTTTGACCAAAATCAAAAGAAATGAAATAAAAATGTTCAATCCATTCAAGTAAACATTTTCTTTCGAAAAAAGTTTTGCTTGAGTTAGTACAGAACATTTTAGAAAATATTTTTGAGATCATGCTGTACTGGTTAGTTTTTATCATGTACATTGTCTTTTGCAAATAATCTTGCAAAAATTTCTAAAATACAGATTCGATATCACTGGGTCAAAACAATAAACTACTGAACTTTAATAAAACTTTTGGTGTACTCTTTCCTTCCAAGGCGAGATTTTCTGTATCCTGAGCCATTGTGTGTCAGCGGTTACTTGTTGGCTTAGTATCGTAATGAAATGATGACAGTTATGAACACACTTTTCCCTTTCCAACATCAGTACGAAAGCATGCCTTTCCTACTATTGTGACTATCCAAAGTAAGACATAAACTACAAATGCGTGTTTCTTTGTCGAGTGATATGATATGAATTATGTGCTTTACTCATCAATCACAAGTGTCACTAATAATTATCAAAAGGTCTAATTAATATATCTATTTATACTCGTTTGAGAGGTTTGATAGCGCTTGGAACTATATGTTCGCCTCAAGAGAGAGTTAAAACATAGCCTCATTCACGAAGTATCGTATGTCTAAGAAACAAAATAAAGCATAGTAATCATGAATCAGGTCAGAACGAATGCTTATGTTGCTGTGTCTATGTAGGTCTAGAGAACTAAGCTAGTTAACCTAGTCAAAGATAGATTTATTCAAGTTGTTTAATTATTTTTAATATAACTATATTACAAATATAATTATATTTTATACTACAAATATAAAAAGTGAATATAAAAACTCTTTTACATTCACTTTTTTGCATTTGAACTTTCAAAAATTTGTATTGCTCTATGTAGCTCTTAGTGAAATATAAAAAAATTGGTCTTAGAAAATGGGGTTTGGAGGAAAAGAAAGAACAAATAGGAAGATCTCGTATAAGATATTTGTAATAACGTACCTATATATATATATATATGTGTGTGTGTGTGTGTGTGTGTGGTGTGTGTGTGATGTGTGTGTGTTTATGCAACTAATAAAAATCCTTGGACTAATAGAACGTTTCTAGGGTTATGTTTTAAAGTAAAGAATTCACGTCTACATTATACTCCTCGCTCAATGAAACACTATTACGGTACAGACTTCTGCATTGCGCTGAAGTAAAAAGGGTGATGAAGTACGGACAAAGTGAGAGAGAAAGAGAGAGAGGAGGGGAGATGAAGCGGAGAAAGGAAAGAACAATTTATGAATTTAGTTTCAGTTTTAAAGAGATACAACGACTCTCTTCCCTGAAGCTGCTCGTCAATGCCGTTCTACTCCTTCCTCACTGTCCGCTCAAAGAAAATCACCACCAATAGCTCGAGGCGTATGGCTTTGAACACGCGGAATACTGAATGTTCCAACTGAAGCCAAAGGCCTCAGAGAAATTATGAAAATCTTATCTTCCGAGAGAGGAAACTCTCTGGGGTAAATCTATTAAATAAAGAGCGGCTTTTACTGACGACCAGACTAAGGCTGGCTGTTGAGAGATAGAAAGAACAGAAAGACAACAGGAGAGAAATCTACGGTTGCAATCTAAGCTTACAAACAGCATTCAGACAACAGTTTTACTTAATAGAAAGGAGACGACGTCTCTAAGTGATTCAAATAATTCTTACATGTGATAAAAAGAAATCTGATCAAGGTCTCCAGAAATATATTATTTCGTGATTTATTACTTGTAAAGGAAGATTAAGTAATTTTTGATAATGAAAATAATGATTTTAATTTTAAGCCAACGACTGCATAACGAAATAATCATATAATTGTATATCATACTCACGTTTACATAATGGAATATCTTAAGTTGATGTCACAATGATGATCATAAATATGAAATAGTTAAAATTTTCACCGTGCTATTTCACAATGCATAGACATTATTCTATTTTTGATGATGTTACGAAATGTTCTTGCAGCATATTTCAATTGTTAGAAGACTTTTTAGTAGACTGTGTGATACTAACATTTAGTATCATTTCCATGATATCTTAGATACGTATCGTCGTAATAACTAATCAACTGTACTGTATTTTGATAAACGTTTTGTACGCATTACTCTACGCATACTGTAACCGTAAATTTCCAGGTATCTGCCCTCGGACACAGATAGTGAAGGTTGGGCGACAGGAGAACGGGAAAGGTTTCACCATCCACAAAAATAATAAACAATACACACAAAAAAGTAATAATATAATGCTCTAATAAATAAATACGCTTACCATTGGAAAACGTATCTCTCGATGCCGTCAATTTCCAAATTAATATTTTATTTATCCTTGTTGGTACGTGTATTCGTTAAAGTTCAGAGATGATTTTAATATCTCAGTTCATGGCACTACTTGAATATTACTTAGAAGAAACGTTTCATGGCAAAAGAATGTAAGAAAAGATACTGCCATTTCTTGGTTGGACAAGTTCCCTTCTTCTCGGTTTTTGAAAAACACCTCTTTAGTTCAAATTAAACAGACTAAAAGCTATTGCGCTGATGTAACCAAATTCAAGAAATATTCACAGTAAAGTTCCCCAAATATTATACAGCAATAAAATAGAATGATTGGAGCATGAACTGTGCCCCAAAAACACTCTGGAAGCTATGGGAGTGGATGGTATCTTTAATAACTAAAATATATTAAATTGGAGGACCACATGGATTACAATGATTTTATATTAAAACAAACAATAAATCACTGGACATAAAAATATTAATTGTTTTACAAAGAAATGACATAAAAACACGTTGCCTAATAATTCCATCAAAAATCTAATCTAAACACACAACAAATCATTGGACATACACGTAAAATATCTTATACTAAAACTTACAACTAAATACATGGAACTAATTTAAAGATAAAGGATGAATAATTATAAACAAGGTTCAGTTAAATGTTATTGAATTCGTCAACGAAGGCAGGTTAATTGATCATGAAAGATCATACAGTTCGTTAGATTTTCACTGGCCAGTAAAAGGTATGTGAACTCATAGTTACGTTCTTGTAGCATTTGACGACGCTCAGTTGGCATACAGCGTCTCAGGCCGTTGGAAGATGCAGGAGGCAGCGACGGTGTGTGGATCCATCAATAATATTTAAAGTTTATATGATCACACTGTTCCCATGATCACTATACAACCATATTCACGACAGTTCCAGATGATCGCATCACATGGTTGAAGGAAATGTATATTTTTACCTCGCTTCACAAAATGTTCATGACAGACGCAGTTGAGACCCGATGTTGACTCGACGAAGTCTGAAGAGAGAGTGATGATTGAGCTAATAAAGCTACGGAGCCTTCCGCACTAATTCGAGGGAACACACTCCCGCGCAAATACATTATTATTGAATTGTTCGTGTGCAAATTAAAGAATTTGATACAAATTAAAGATTTGATTCAATGTACAATTAAATTAGAAAATTGACATTCAAAATTTATGTGGCGATTTTCCATGTAATGAATAGGTAATTGTGTATATTTTATTATAATGAAATGTCTGGATGAGCATAGAGCTCTCTAGTGGCAGATTGACGTAATTAAGCCTTTTAGATTTATTGATAGTATTAGATCGTAATATTAGCTTCTGGTGGAAATGCACCAATGAGTTTTTAAAATACAAAAATACATCAAATATGCGAATATTAGTATAGACACTCATTATATAAAAATCATTATACAAATTATACAAATCGATTCAATTTGGATAATAAGAACCCATCGAAATTGCAGTGGCCCTGGAGATGACGCTAAACAGCGTCGAAACGTTGACCATGTAACAGTGAATACTAATAAAATATTACTTCAGGATTTTATATAATGATTGTCTATAATAATCACATATTTGGTGTCCTTTAAAATAAATCAAGACAATCATTGTTAAACCAATAAATAATCTAAGTGAAAATAGAAAGATTATTTATTGAACCAATGCCCCAGTGCCAAGGAAAGTACCTTTCATGAAAATAACGATGACTGCAACACGTACAGGCGATTAGGGCCTTTTCCGTACAAAATCATCATGACAAAATACACTTAGCCTTGCTTCACAGCACTACACACACGCACAACAATCTTCATTACAACATCAGAGGAAGCACATACGAGTCAGCGTCAGTGTCAGCGTCAGCGACTGTGGTGCATGGCAGAAGGTGCGAGTTTGACTCTCAGGGGTGCTCGGTTGGGTATCAGCGACGAGTGCGATGGTTTGGAAGCGTCAAATTACTAACAAACACATTGGGAGACGCATCCATTACCACAAGAAGCTATCACTCTCTGCATCCTTGACTTAAAGGAGAAGACGTCCTCCGCAAAACCGTCCCATCAAAAAAAGCTCCTCTCCGTCACCAAAAGAGAATTTCCCACAGCCCAGTGAACGAGTCCTTTTATTCCTATTTGCGAACTACTTTTTCCTCCGTAGTTCCAGAATTCGTCCGCGCGTCTCCGCGTCATCGTGAATGGCGCGCAACACTACGCGGTGGCGCCTACCGCAATGATAACTAAAAATCTATTTTTCTTTACAATACCAAAACTTATAATTTTTTTGAAAGTTCTCAGAGGTAAGATTAATAATGTTTGTGTCTTCAAACGTTCTCCCTATACACGTTTCAAGCACAGCTGATTCTAATGAGACCGTGAGATCAATGTTTATGAAACAAATTGAAACTGATTTTGTTAAACTCAAGATTTTGTCCCGTCAGAATAAACTTGGAGATATGTAAGATGTACTTGTATCAAAAATAAATTATTCTCACTCAAAGCTTTGCAGCAACGTATTGTCAGTTACTCAATGTTTTTTTCTAGATGTTGTGAAACCCATGTTGCTCAAATCACAACTTTGGTTAAGAAACAACCAAAAATGTTTCTCACAAAATATTAAAAATACTTGATGAAATATATCTGGCAGTATTCGAGATTTGTTGAAAGAAAAACCTCTAGATGGAAGCG
Source organism: Laupala kohalensis (assembly GCA_002313205.1). Lineage (NCBI taxonomy): Eukaryota > Metazoa > Arthropoda > Insecta > Orthoptera > Trigonidiidae > Laupala > Laupala kohalensis. The sequence goes on along the minus strand of NNCF01131415.1, from coordinate 85,122 downwards.
GTAATACAACTACGCTTGACTAGCCTGTTACAAAATTTCAAGCGCAATATATATTTGTAATTTAACTAATTGGGCACTTCATCAAACACATTGAACCTCACTAAAAACTTCCAGATTGTTCAAATTAAGAATGTAATTATTTCAAATGGAGCGCCAAGTTATTTTGTAGAAGTAATTATGAATACAAAGTTTTCTAATACATTTTTGAGGGAATTTTATAAAAAACTTTTAATGATTCTCTGTTTTATTTCGTGCTTTACACTTGATAAATTATAAGGTGTCTTTAAAATAATGTCAAAATTCCACAACTACCAAGCTATTACACTTGTTTCTTAGTGTTCTAATTTATCACAATTATCGAATGCTTACTCCGTGATGAATATTCGTTACAAAGGTTTGAGTAGTTCAATATTATCGTATTTAGTAGATAATCGTTATTTTATTTTCTTCAGTTATTATGAAAACCAAGTATATATTGTTTTCTCAGTTTTGCAGAATTAAACAAGGAGTTTTTCCAATAGATCTTTGTTTTTGAAATTCATTTCCTAGAACGAGAATAAGACTATGTAATTAATTTATTATTATTAAATAATATTATTAACTTTATTAACAATAATTAATACCCTGGAAATAAACAAAAAAAAAACAAATGTAAATCAGGAGATTTAAAATGGTTCGTCAAAATTTTGTTTTTATTTGTTCAGAACAGAAATTTGAAAACAAATTAATTGAGCTTACAACAAGATCATAGCAGCAGCATTGAAGTAGCATATAACATTTTTTCCCCAGCCATTGTAGAGAACGTAATCTTATATCATTCTGTCTATAAAGGATATATAAATTTGAATGTGTGAAAGAATAAAAGATGAACGATGTAGTAAGAAATGTGGTTTTAGAAAGCCAATTGTTAACTAATGACTCCCCAGTACATCATCATTATTCGGTATCAAGTATAAATTTGTTTCATCTTCTGGGTGGGAAATTGAAAGCTAACTGTTGATGTTTTTGTTCATTAAACAAACGATTCCATTTTCAATTTATTAAATGAATTTTTTTACTAGTATGATTTCTATATAGTACCTTGAAAGTATGCAAAATATTAGTTTTTCTTCTGAAAATCAATTACGTCTCCTACTTGCTCTAAATATTTCACTCATCTATACCAGTCATTGGTTCACAAGTAAGCATTAAAAATAGTTTTCAAAAAATTGCATTCTTTAATTTTTTTAATTATTACAAAATGTGACTTACAAAAAATCTATAATCCCAATTCGTATAGTGTATTTGTAAAAAGAGACTTTTAAGTTATTCATAACAATAATAAAATTAATGATGAAAATAACTGCGAAATGAAGATAAACAATTCAGTCATTCAAAGATCTGAAGAGATGACGCTTCGTCGTCAATCCGGAAGACTGAAGAAATTTTACTTTTCGCTGTATTCGTAGTCTGACCGTTAAGGCGGCTCCAGACATTGGCCATTCGGTGAATACCGAGCAATGTTCGCCGAATAGCGATTGGTGTGAATGGGTTGCTTGTTAATTGCGAGCAATGACGAGTAATGTCTAGCATTGGCGAGCGATGCTCGCCATTCGGGATTCGTCGATTGGCGAATGGCGAATGTCTGACAAAGTGGTAAGAGGGTAAATTTTGAATTGAAACAGTTTAGCGTTGACAGTGTAATCCTGGATTGGTTCTAGGGACCGAAATCTTCGTTTTTTACTTCTTTCGGTGAGCTTCTATTAACTTCACCTTGATACAATAAATGTTTTATAATGAAATATTGCGAGGGGCGTATATGTAAGAAATAATTTTCTCTAATAACGAGATGAATGTTTGACGACATAACCTGTCCTCTGAGTCCCTGATTGATTCCCTAAACATTCTATGTGCGAGTTATAAACCCCCCAAAATGTGCCTTTCTATAAATCCTCTTATACACATTCTTATCCTCCTTTTCAGAAACGGTAAAGTATTTTGTTGTTTCCACCGTACAAATAGTTCATTGAAGAATTTTAACAATGGTTATGTTGTTATTCTGTTTTGATTTGTATGAATAACTTTTATATGAAAACAGAGCAATGGAATAACATGTAACTTTTCTGGTACTCATGACTTGTTATAATTTCTTTTTATATCGAAATCTCACGAGCGTTTTACAACACTTTTTGACGCATAACATGAAAATTCTTGTGACTCTACTCTACCATCGGCGTATTTGTGTTGGCAATCTTCTCAACATCCTAGCTTCGAAACAATCTCGCCTAGGAACCATTACCCACCCTGGAAACCAAGGTACGTACTTTTGATGGCACTCTTATTGTCATCAAAATGTTTTTGAGAAAGTGGTAGCATATTTACCTAATTTTGATTGTTCGGGTAAGTGATTTTATTTAAAATATACGTAAAAATATTGCAAAAATTGCTTTGTTATAGATGTGTGAGACCTATTAAACACAGGAATTTTGTCTAATTTGAGTTCCTTGGACTGTCCACTCTTTATCTCATCCCTCATTCCTTTCTCATCGTTCTCTCTGCTCTACAACTTACGCCGTCAGCTGGCAGCGCGGCGGACACGGAAGGTGAAAATGGAGCTCCGGGAGTCCACACTCACCCTTCAATTTATGTTACAACACTCTCTTTCTGCGTCGGCTTTGAATATTGATGCCTCATTGGCTCCGCGCTGTGAATACGCAATGCGTCAGAATTCCCTTTTGCCCATTCACCCTTCACCTTGCTATCTGTACGTCTCCTTGAATTTGCTTCCCTTCTACTGGTCGTGTAAGTTAGCTTTCCCTCTCACCAAGACGAAGGGTACCGCCGTCCTTTTCAAACGAAATAAAATTCAGAGAGAATAAAATATCAATTTATTTCTGAAGCCATGTGTTTTCATTTTAAAAAAATGTTTTAAAATCTCTAATCAAACATTTATTTAACGCTGTGAATTTTAAATAATTGAAGACTTCACACTAAGACTTCAGTTTAGGAAACCACTTAGTAAAATTATTTGCCGGGCACCACACTGTAGAATGAAACTAGGTGGTCGAAATATTATCCATACCACACCTCACAACTAATGTGCGTCACAGCATTTCCTAATCATTAGTAGTTCATAATTATTCCATGTCTTACGAGTTATCTCTTCTGTCTTCAGCCGACACTTTTTTATTATAGTAAATGCGAAATGTAGCATGCTATTGTGGAGTCAGCGTGGCTCAGTGGGTAGAGCACTGAGCTGCTAACTAATGGCTGGGGTTCAAACCCCGGTGAGGTGGTGATTTTCATTGGCTCCCAGGCCTACTCAGCCTGCTATCAAATGAGTACCAGGATCTATCCTGAAACTACCCAAAAAGCCGGCCGGGATCAAGAAATCGCGGAGCTCTACCCTCCGCGACGGCCAAGGTTCTCAAAGGGCTGTAGTGCCAAATAAATAAAAAAATAAAAAATAATAAATAATAATAATAATATGCTATTGTAGGTTATATCTATATGTACCGGTAGGATATAGGAGTTGGGTGGTAGGCAATTGTTAGTAGGTGCACCGGTTAGCTTGGTTTACCAACAATATGGCTCACGTGGAGGGGTTAATAGTAGTAGTTATTGGTACTAGGAGCAGCGGGAGGTGGATAGAAGAAGTAAGGTTCGCTTTTAAATAGTCACATCTATATGAACTGGGACACAAAGATGAAAAGTTACAAAACGTTTCTGGCCCCACCGGGAATTGAACCCGGGATGTCTTCAGGATGAGCAAAAGTGCTACCACCTGAGCCACCGGAGGGGCTAGCAGTCGACACTTAAGCACTAACTAAACCGTCTCCGAACTATCGAACATTATTTCTGGAACTGCGCATAAACTGCACGTAAACCAGTATATTGTGATTTCTCCGCTCATACTTCTACGTATTACGAGTTGCTTACGGTATTACCTACAGGGGCTAAGCGGGCGCGAACTCCACAGCATTGTACCGCTTACGTTACTACATACTTTTGGCCGCTTACGTCCTGTAGACTTAGTCTCGGGATTATTAGGTTCTGTCTATGACTGAAGCCGCAATCCAGTAGTACATACGAGTACAACAATGATGTGAACACACACTCGCTGTTTCTCAATCATTAGTGCTACTAAATCATTTGCGAATGGAATATTTGAGACCTAGTGTGAACCAGACATTTAGTTGATGTCCTTTTAATGACTATGCCGAATGACGAATGAACAGACCTATCAAGTGGTAAGGGATGACAAGGGATGTGTGTGGTACTGGAGAGCCTTTCTTCCATCTTACTGAATCGAATGTATTAAATCATTTTACGAAACCAATCAACTAAATAATTTAGTCCGAACACACTTATTTACTTCAATAATTGCTAATGGAAGAAACTGTCTTTACAGGGAAATAATTATTGAAAATGGATTTAAACCCCAAATATGACAGTCTAAATCCAACTCTTTTTACAAGACAATAATTATTTTGGTAATTAAATCACTCGCCACTAGATGTACGGGCCGTACATATTATGGTCCAGGTTTCCGAAAATGTTGTGTTCATGAACAAACTTATTTAAGACACTAAGTATTTGCAAATTAAGAAAGGCGGTTGAAGTTTAAATGCTGGGGAAGGCTGGAGAAAACTGTAACGAAATTGCTTAATCAATGCCAGAGGTAAGTACCAAAAGGTGTTCTATCGGCAAATAATTCTCAAAAGGAAATAAAATGGGTTACGGGACCATAAGGAAATTTGATCCGTAACCTTGAAGAATATCTTCATTAATTATAGAATATCTATGTCAAATATTTTGACTTCACTGGCCGCAAGAGAAGCGAAAATCGAAGAGAAGATGAGTTAAACAGGTCAGTCCTCAGTCAAAAAGAGTTTACATAAATACTGTTATATTTCTTCTGTGGCCTTCATCAGGGCAATGTCAGAGTGCACAGCCCTGAGTCGCTGCCGTACTCTGCCGTACTTAGGATGGTCGAAACGTTGGAAGTTCTTTCAACTGAGACGTGGTTTGTCTCGGTCAAACAAGTATACATTCAATTGTTTAATTTATCTTTACGTAAAACTAGGTTGAGTCTTCGCAATGTACACGTAACGTAGATGCTGAACCCACTGGCCTCACGAACTTTTGAAATAAGTTTTAAAATTAGTTTCACGTGAATATGACAAAAAACCTGTGCAATTAAAATGAAAATATAAATTGTGTAGTACCTACACGTAACAATAAGTAAGCCGTTTTACTTATTGAGTATCCGTTCAGGTGACAATTATACGGAACTTCATACTTTATTTTTAGCGTAGTAAAAAAATAATATTGTATGTCCAGAGTATTGAAAAGACCATAAATAAGTATTGTATTCGTTTCGAAAGTATTTAATTTTCTACACCATAACAGAATAATGAAAAAATAGGGTGTTTTAAAAGGTACATACGTATTTTCGCCATGAGTGTTTGCAAAGGTTATGAATTTGCCACCCCTTGCTGCACTGCACCAGCATCGATTGTTATTGTAGTATTTGTACATGTGAAGTGTTGAGTTCAATTGAAGCTTATGTGCATGGAGGTAGGAGTTGGATGGTGGGCTATTGTTAGTAGGTGGCTGAGTTTAGCTGGGTTTATCAACAACTTGGCCCACGCGGAGGGGTTAGCAGGAGTTGTTAGTAGTAGTTCGAATTGTTGATACTAGGAGATGGATAGAGGAAAGAAGGGTTCACTTTACAGTAGTAACAGCTACATGAACAGGGACATTAATGTGAAAAACTACAAATATTTTCTGACCCCCCGGGGAATTGAACCCGAGATAGCTTGGTGATGAGTTGGAACGCTACCACGGAGGGTCTTAAAAATGATTATGACCGGGAAGACCGAGTTAGAAAATCTGGTCAACTGTGCAACTTCTTCCTTTAATTGTATACTGTAATATTGAAAACTATCACTACCATAGGAGAAATAATTTTCGTGGAACTTGGAAACCATTTGACTGACGTTGACTGTGTCGAATCTTGGTTGGTTAGAATGACGCCAGGAATGGTCTAAAGAAGTTTGATTTGGATAGTAAAGAATATTCCATTCAAAATATACTTTATACTTCTTTATATTTGACTCATCATAGATTCTATTAATTTATTAACATTACTTAAGCTAAAAAAAACGTTTGTTTTAAAATATTTTGTGTTACTAAAGACAGTAATGATAAGGTAATCTTTCAAATAGCACAATCTTTTGTGAGGTCTACAAAATGAGAAGCTTCAAGACTACCTTTTTCGTGCTGCTTCCATGGTAACTCGCATATTCCTAACGTTATCCTCCCCACCGCACACTCCGATCACAATTTTTCCGCATGAAAACTCGAAAATCGTTAATGCGCATTGGAATACCGCCTCGAAAGAGAAGTTCGCAACGGGTGCACGGAAGTTAGATCTGCCCCCACGACGAGGGGAAGGGGACGAATTTTCATTAGCAGCCGTTATCTGCGCAATTAGAAAGCGGCTGTCGTTTCATTAGGGCCTGCGCGCCGCTTGATGGGTGCCGGGTGTCTCGGCATTCTTTACGACGATTTGGTCATTCGCTATTTGCTTATTTGCTCCGAGGTAAGAGCTTTTTCCTTGGCACAGAATGCGCCAACAAAGCAAATTATAAAGAAAAAAATCTGTAGAATAGTGTCCTCCATTTCACATTATTTGCGAGTAGCATTAAATAAAGAATTTTTTTCCGTTGTGGTGTACAGAAAGAATTAGATATCCTATCGTTACCTAAAATATGAGAACGTGCACTTTTGTATGTATGCGTTAGAATCTTATTTCAGGTTCCCAAAAGAATAAAAAATAAAAGAAATGATGTGGCATTATTCTATTCATTTGACTTATAATACCTTCTGTGAACAGTTTCTTACGTAACTTCCACAGTAGTGTATAATAAAAGTTCCTTTTTTACCATTGCAGTAACGTGTCCTTTCCCTTACGGTAGTTAAAATTTACACCAAAGCGGCTGAAAAGTCCCTTCAAAATCCCTTCAGGTTGACATTTATTCAATTACATGATTCCCAAGTATCATATTTTGTCCGTTTAAAAATATTTGGGTATTTATGCCAGAAAATTTAATGCAGCGAATAAAATGTTTCTTTAAGTCAACATTGGAAAGTTAATTGAAAGAAATTGCTGTATGGAACTGGCAGAAAATGGTAACAGGGAAAAGCAATTGTAGCGATATTGGTTAGATATCGCAAAATAAAGCGAGTGAACAATCTACGAATTCGATGTTCTTTGTACCAATGGAGTGATATGTCTCGATTTTTGAGGTTCTGTAAACAATTTCTTCAAACCATTCAAATTTCACGCCTTTGAGTTTAAAAAAATGGTGCATGAAATGGTGTGACTTAATTAATAAATGAGTCTGTTATTAATTATCCTGTAACCCACGAGACTGCATTCTATATATCCCCGCCAGAACAATTTACAATAGCTTTACGTTACGTACTACCCAATCGCACTACGTACGATCGATACACGGTCGACCTGTGACGTCACACTATCGAGCGATCGAGCGAGCGAACCAGAGCTGGCGAACGGGCCCTCGTTGCTGCAAGCAGCAGGTCTCCGACCGGCGCTCCATCTCACTTGCCATAAGTCACGCCAACAGTCATCACTTCTCAACTGGCGCCAACGTCTACGGTGTTATGGTCAGGTACTCTAACCGCATTCACCAGAAACCCACCTGATACTTCTGACCGTAATCCATCGGACAATATGCAACCGGCCCGCGAGGCAACTTCACGGTCTAACCGCTCCACACCAGCGCAGCATCGTTTGACCGTGAACTGCATTCCAGCAGTGTTCAACCTACATCATATCTCATCTACTTTCCAGTTTTGTGTATTTTGTATTACCTCACTTTTATTGATTTATCTTGTTAGTTGTAATGTTTCATGTCATTGAATTGTTTTGTTGGCATGTCCAGTGTTAAACTCCCACCTCATCTACTTTCCTCATTTTTGATCGCTCATACCCCAACATCTCACCCTAGATGTACAAGCAATTTTCTCATTAAATTCTATACAGCAATCACAAGTATCTTGTGACTACGTGGTTGAAATAACTCTGTTTTGTGGTTTCTCAGTGTTAAATGTAAGTTTGGTTAGGATATGAAGTTCAGAGAAAAAATAGTTGAATTTTGGATTCTGTACAATAATCGGAGAAAAGTGATACCAAACAAGGACCATTTTCAAGTTATCTTTTTATTTTGTACGGGTTGATTACACTGCTGTTGTGGTCGTCAATATAGAATTCTTTAAAAATGTTGTTTGGTATAATTCCTTCTCAGAATATTGAACGGGACCGAAAATTAAGCTAATCTTTTGTCTTTCATTTGCATGGTAAAAAAAATGCAATAATAGTTTTCCAGTATGAGATTTATTCCGGCCGAGAAGTGTAAGAATGTTGGTATGAGTGGGAGGTGATATGTCAGGGAGTATTTTGGGTCAAGACGTCTCGGAACGTAGAAGTGCTAACAACGAGAGGTAGGTAGCCAGCAGCCTTTCGATATTTTACGGACATAGGTAGGAGAGATGTAGGTTACCCCCCCCTCCTATATTTTTAAAAGTACTATATCTGTACGCCAAGAAAAATCTATTTATAACTGTATGATTTGTTTTGCGTAGTTCCATATTTATTATAATTTAAAATTAAAAGTCAGGAAATGAGCGCTTAAGTTTTTAAACGAAAAAAAGACCTTGCGAAGGAAAAAAAAACATTCACGTCACGTCACGTCACAAGTCATGTGATTGGTTGCAAGTGATGATCATGAGGTGAAGCACAAAGTGGGACATAGAGTAGAGTAAATGACAATTTTGATCAATGAAATTCATTGATTATTGAAGATGGAAAAGATTTATGTAATGAAAATGAGGGGACAACAAACAATCCATTATGGGAGTATGAGCTGTATGCAGCGGAAACGATGCAAAATGTGAAAATGATGAAAAGGCAGGATATAATTCAAATACACCATACCAAATACAATACGAACCATACATTAATATAAACAAAAGTAAAATACGAAATATTTGCCTGACCGACAATTCATTAATTATATTCTGTTGCGATCAGTTCGTTGACTGACTGAGTTGTACCCCATGACACTCGAAGGGACGTAAATGAGGTGGTACAGAAACCTCAGGTTAGTATAGACTCTAGAAAACCTATCGGTACACATTTGAACAAAATTTCACTTCAAAACATAGCAGTTATGATGAGATGAAGAAAGCGCTTCCTGTTCCTGAACTATTGTGGAATGCAACAAGCATTACACAAACGTAGTGCATTCAACGTCAGGAAGGTAGATGATCGATAAATCACAATAAAGTTTCCCAGTTTCCATTTCGGTTCCAAAAATATTTCGGTTCTTAAATTCAGGATATGTTTTTTCTTTGCAATTAATTCCGATTTAGAACTCCTAAATAAACCAAGCCTATGACACATACATACACGTAGTGAGGCGTAGAATTTCGTTTTAATTGCGTCTAAATCCTTAATATGTACTGTATAATTGTCTTATATAGTAATTCTCTGGTTGTATTATTAGAGAAGCTAATGTATTAATATATTTCCTACTATAAAAATATTTACAAAAATTGCAACTAGCTCTTCGAACATATTGTTTGTTTCACATTACTCTTCATTGACTACCTCATAAAACACCTTATTATAAAGTTTAAGCCTTAATGTAATCTCTCTGCTCTGATCATACTTCCCAAACAACTTAAAGAATTTAAAATGCATGCGAGACTTTAATTGACTCTTCTTACAGTGAAACGTTATAATAAGATTATTATGAAAATAAATTTATTATAACAATTTACAATTCAAAACAAAACGAAGAAGCTCGGGACTAAGAATATTTCCGCTTCTTAACAGTTAGGGGTTTGTTTTCAGTCTCAATATTCAATCGATTTTTACCAGTTGTCGTTGCTGATTTCCGTTTGGTTTTTTCTGAGGTCATTTGGTACTTGATTGTTTAGACATAGAATTTAGGATTTTTTTGAAATAATGAAAACAGGTTCGTATTTTTAAACAACAAAACGTATTAATAACAAGGAAGATTAAAAAAAGATTATTTAAGTTCACTAGCCACATTTTTATAAAATAATGAAAACTATGCGTGTTAAATGATTTTCAATGGATTTGAAATATACGAACGCAAAAATGCTAAAAATAAGGTTTATTTTTCAAATACATAGACTATATATACCAAGAAAAGTGAATGAAAAAATGGTCAACTTGTAGTAAGTGTTATCTCAAGTATAAAAAACACTTGCTTTCTCAAAGATATTAATAAAAATATGCGTGCACAGTGTTAGAATTACGTTAAAGCGTAAGCTATTTTTAATAGATTGACTAATTTGGTCGAGTGAAAATTAGATGGTACACAGAGAGGTGCCCGGTCAGATATTTATAAAGTTAAAGATGATTGTATAAAAATTGATATCGCCGTCCAATAACAGGAAGCTTGCAATATTGTGTTGACTCCTAAGCGATCAAATACTGCTCATTGTAGAGCTTTATGACATCTGCTTTCCTATATGTTATAATTAAGGAAATAATGAGACGAACACTGCTTATACCTACCCTCTGATACATTTGTATACATTTATCACCTTTTATACATTTATCACCTTTTAAACAGCTTGTATCACAGGAGTATTGAAATTCACATGCACACTACTCCAGAAATGAGTTTTAAATGCTTTATTTAGATAAATAAATGAACATTGTCAAAAGAGTTGCATACTGCGTATGACCAAGTGGGGGATAATAAACTTACAGAAGCAAGTGACCATTCCATCGATTCCGATCAAGACCCAAGGACAATGGCGATTTTTTTTCTTACAATGCAAATAATTGATAAAAAAATAATGCAGTAATGAACAGAGATTTGCCATGCTTGTCCTCATTCTCAATTTTTTGAGTGATATTTTTTGTTGAATTCGAACCAGCGATTTGAACCTCATTGGTTATAAAATGGGTCTTATTAGAACACGGTTAAATTTCAAACTGTATAATTCAAGATAATAACCCACATTATTTCGTTCATTTCATGTAATAGTTTTCATGATTTCCTGTAAAGATTTTACGTGATACGTACGTTATTTTGGTTCTATTCTACATTCCGATAGTTTCTTGTTTCAAAAATATACACACGTATATTGTTTGAATAATACCGTAGTGAGATATAGTCTGATACTGCTGAGATATAGTTCTTAACAAAAATTAACTGTTTTGATCTTTATAGATTGAGATCGGAAGAGCTAATTCAAAAAGTTTTGCGTTTGTGTGAAGTGAAATGTTTTTTTAAGTGGCATATTTGTTCGTCTCGATTGCAAATAAAATTTCGAATCCTGAGGAACTCAAGAATTGTATTAGGTGGGGTTTAAAGCATATTGTTAATAGATATTACATAAATTATGTGATAAATTTACATTTAATTACCATATAGTTTACTTTTTTCTTTATGAGAGTCATGTTCGCAACTCGCATGAGGCAAGGCATAAAAAAAATTGGCTGAAATAGTGATGCAGGTTTTCACGGCTAAATTGTTTCGGCGTATTAAGCCACGTCGTCATATTGTAAAATCTCAACGTTTCGTTGGCATTAACAGCCAACATCTTCAGGAGCTACAACGAACTGAAGTCTCAGGTGTGGAAATCGAGTTTATATAGGACCGAGACTCCTGCGGACAGTCGGTAAGAGGGAAAACCAATGGGAGGACGGCAAGCAAGTAGGAGGGGGAATAATGGTGGGAACTATTTTATTTTCTTTATTAGGGAGTACCAAATCGTATTAAGGGTTTGAGTTTCTTCCTTCCTATTGTGATTATGAGGGTGTTTAAATATTTCTATTCCTTCTCTGTATAACCTTGATTTATATCCCAGTTTTGTTGATAAAATTTTCATGTCATCAAAATTTATCATGTTTTTACACATATTTTCATGTTTAGTTATGGCGGATCTTTCAACTTGGTTATATTCGTAATACCGAATATGTTCATTTCTTCTCATACGGAAGCTCCCACATCGTGGTGCCGACGTTCACTGATCCGCGCGAACACATAATCTTATGAACACCACAGTCATCTAGAGGGTCCATGAGATCTTTTGCTGATCTTAATATTTCAAATATTTTTTGTCGTGGGTTTGTAAATAGTCTTGACATTATGTTTTTTTTAATCTTCCAATTTCGTCTGTTACTCTATTGCTCTGCCTCGTACTTCAATCTTATCGACTTCGTCTCTTTTTCTTTTGCTTCTTTCCTGGCGAGCGATACTCCAGACCTCATTTCTATCATATCACTTCTTCACTAATGCCCCCGATTGAGAGTTTAGTTCCATTTGTAAGGTCGCAGGCTCTGACAACCTCTTGGCTCGATCAACCAGTGGCTTAACAGTGGCTGTCTTATGACATGGATGGTGATTTGAGAATTTGTTCAAGTACCTGTTTGTGTGAGTCGGTTTACGATATACACAATGCGAGATAGAGAGATCTTCTCCTAGTAACTAATTCATCGAGAAATGGTAAAGATCTATCACATTCAATTTCCATTGTGAACTTGATATTAGTATGTAAATTGTTGATATGATTTAGAAAATCGTATATGTATTATTTATGGAAAAATTGCTCTCGAGTCTGCACCTAAAACCCCTCGGCGTGGTATCGATATGTCGATGATACATTTGTTGTATGGAGTCATGGTAAAGACGATCTATATGATTTTCTAAATCATATCATCAATTTACACACTAATATCAAGTTGTAGAGCGTTGGCAAAAAACTAATCAAGTATTTTCCAACTAATTAATTCTTCTAACAACAATAATAAATCGTTTAAACTATATATAATACAGAATGGAATATTTATCACCCGAGAATCAAACGTGACTGTGATGTGTAGTAAAAACACTTCAGTACAGAAATTGACTTCACTTATTTTATTCTATAAATACCACACAATCAATTGGTTAATTAAATATCGGCAAAAGACGAACACTTATTGAAGTGTTACGTAGAATTTTAACCTAAAAAATAAGTTACATTAACAAAACTTTGAACTAAGAATCGCTCCACATTCTCATGAAAACGAAGAAAAGGAGACAATTGGCGATAAATTCCCAGAAATCTAATTTCTATGGCTTCCGGTAAGAGGCAGTGACTACTCTTTTTTTTAAGAAACGACATAACCTGTCATAAATGTTTGTTTTTCCTCGAAGTGTCATTCGCATAAGTCTTAACTATACAGAAATGTACACTATTCTCGAACTGAGTAGTGCAAATTTACGAACATATCATAAAAAACCAGTAATAACCAATGAAGTATACGTTCCATGCTAATAAACGGGTAACTCCAATAATTTTTTTTTCTAAAAAATGCATGTTACATACATTTATAAGTACAAATTATTTTTCGTCTGAGATGTGGAGTGTTAAAATAGCACATTATATTAATGTTGAATGCCAAGGTCATATCAGAGAAAAGTTTTGGAAACTTGAAACAGTTCAAACGCGAAAATAAGTTGACTGGTTGTCACCGTAAGGCATAGATTTAATGCGATATTCGTAATTTACTTTTGAATAATATAGCTAATATTTCTGTACCAAAGTACATTAAATAATCTTCATTTATATTTCAAATAAGTTTCATCATACCATATGTATTGTTCATTTATTTCCGGGAGCTGAATATTTTACCTTTGCCTCATACAAATATTGAAATATTTTTTCTTATACACAAGTAATTTAGAGATCAATAGAAGATCATATCAAACCACACAACATCTTAATCGAGGCATTTCCATAGCATATATATATATATATATATATA
>NNCF01131415.1:57819-71235 GCA_002313205.1 Laupala kohalensis | reverse complement strand
ATATATATAGTTTTTATACATTAATGTACGATTCGAAATTTTAAGATCAGTTGTATTACCATATTATTATTCAGTGAGCCACTAAAAACAGACACGCTCGGTCTCCGTAGCGATAAGAAGCATCAATCGGCTAGCCTTTAAGTGGTGACCATTCCGTCCCTGTTACTAGTCGAACACGCTTACTTTCTGCGAGCAGTGATTCGAGATCAGGGAGGTATTACTGCGCCACACGCATGTAGATTTACACAATGGAAACAAAGATACATTGAATATCATCAATTCGGAAGGAAAATGTGTATTGAAACGTAATCCTAATGTTAAATTTTCTGACGTATAATAATACTAGCTGATTACCCGGCGTTGTCAGTCTTTTTTTTTATTTGTTGAACTAATAATTTTTTACTCAGGAAAAAACAAAATCTATCTGTATTGTAAGATCAAAATAATATTACCTTTTTTCAAACAAACATCCTCATTTTACAAATTCATAAACAACACAATTTTAAAACTGTACTTGATTGTATGCACCATTTTGAGTTTCACTTTCAGCATCGAGAATAAATAAATTCTTGGATGAAACCACCCTTGGATGAAGCTCACCTCTTCACCCTTAGCTAACCCCCATGTGTGCTGAACTTATAAGGCATCATGTCACTGTTTATCTGAAAGGTCCCGAAATCCATGGAATAAATCCGTCTTTTTCGATGAAATATTTTTACATGACTCTTCTTTCCCACTCCAACCGTGGGGTTTCTAGGGTTGTTCCCCCAACAGTGGTTGCCCAACAAAACATCGGAAGTGTTTCTACTTATCTCAGCATCTCAGGTAGAACGAATCCACTCGCCGGGAGCCGCTCACATCGAATTTTGGTTTCCGAGACAGAACACAACAGCGGCAGTGCGGGTGCACCATTTCATTAAAACGCTTATAAAACCTAAGCTATTACTCCAAATATTACGATTTTAAGACATTTTAAATCTTTGTTAAATACACAAAACAAGAAAACGTTAAATTTGATGATAATTGATTTTTTTCTTCTTAAATTGCTTTCTGAAATTATTGTATTTAAACACATCTATTTTTAATAATGGTTTTTTGATAATTTAGGTTAAGCTTTGATGATAGAAATGTACTGTTGCGGTCATTTTGGCAGAACTCTTTAAGGTGAAGCGTAGCTTTGCACAGTTGTCATCTACTTTTAACCGTTTAGACAGCGAAAGCGAATATACCTATCTTTTTCCCCCCGACTTCATTGATATTTAGGGTTATAATCATTTGACTTTGAAAATCATTAAAAAAATAAAAGTTAGCCTACATTCTTTCGGAATATCTTCACTATATCTTTGCCAAATTTCATCACGATCGGTTCTGTGGTTTTGTCGTGATTAGAAAGCAAAACGACAGATACATTTTCACATTTATATATTAGCATGGATTAGAACGTTTGTTTTTTTTTGCTACATGACCCGTTGGAAAGCTATTTCCTTTTCACATTATATCTAAGGAAATATTTTTAGAGGTTAATGCAGGGATATTAGGTAAACATTGAAATATTCTTCACGATTCATGTTAATTATTAAAATGGCCAGTCATCTGGTAAAAATTTCTTGTTCATTAATAAAGTTTGTTTCCAATATGAATAATATACTCGCGATACATAAGATACGTACTGTATGAGTTCGTTTGAGAGGATAATGACGATCTCTTAATATAAAGTAGGAAGTGGAGGATTGAAGCCCACTCCTCTCATAATAGGCGAAAACAACCTCATGATCCATTGCAATCTTTTGTGCGTTTGAACCAACAAAGCGGTATCCTATTAATTACTACTCTGATCTCGTTAATATACTACAGACGAGTTACTAACAGACGAGATAATTGGACTATATTATACTATTAGACTAGATAGTTGTGAAAAATTTGAGTTTTTACTTTGTGATAGTATATTTTATTTACGCATCTATGATCACATTAAAATTAATTTTTGTATTTAGAGATAAAATTAATAATGTTTGTGAATATAAGAAACGTTTACACTTAATTTACCGTACTCTTCAAATCTTCATCCTTTACCTTTGAACTGTAAACAAATTATAAAAGATGATGTCCGAAATGTACATGAAATGGAAATGCATGAATTGATATCTATATAGATTCTTTGAAGCTGATGATTTCATGTTTGAACTTAAAACGGTCTGTTGAAACACATGTTAGCTTCAGAAGCTTGGAACATCTGCCGCGGAATATATCTTGAATGTCTCCCAACACTTTGAACAAGCAGAAGAGTCATTGGAGCAGCGGCCTCAAGAAGCTTTTGGAGCATCTGCCTAAGCAGTTGGAGCATACGGAGGCGGCGCGGCGCGGCGCGTGGTTTGGCGTAGGCGGACTTCGTAACCCGCGTAACCTCCTTCCAACGAATGGATTTCTATTTTATGAGCTCCTCGTAAAACAACGAAGAATAGAAATGACATTCGCGCCCATCCTTTACGGCCCCCGCGGCGCCGCGCGGGAGATAGATGCGCGTGAAAGAAAGGAGGCAATGCAGGCGCTGGCGGCGATGGAGGTGAAGGAGTTCTGCACTCTGGAGGAGGAAGAATAAGAAGCGAATGGAGGAATGGGGGAGTGAAATGCTTTGAGTCAGAGCTGGCTATCCTCCAAATTCTTTGTCGCCAAACGTCCGTGAGACAGGAAGGTATTGTGTGTGGTACCGGAGGAAGAGGCAGTGGCGACGATGAAGATGGCGGAGGAGAGATCGGTGGGGCGTGTGACGCAATGCGCAGATTTTCGCCATCGATGAGCCATGGCTTACTTGAGCAGCGGCGACGGTAGTAGAGGCTTCTCAAAGAAGTTGCATTCACATTTTCAAACGTTTAAGTCGGTAACAAACTTCGACAAAAGGATCTTTTAGATCTGAATCGTCCAGCTCTGGTAAATGTTTAGTCAACTGCTTAAGTGGAAAGCCAAGAAAAATAAGTAGGAAAACCAACTAATAAACTCCAATATTTTGCATCTCAATACATTTTGATTATTGCTTTAAACATGAATTTTCTACGAATTTATTTATTCGAGAAAAATATTTCATTATGACAATTGTAATTTTCAACCTTGTCAAACAATGGCTACATGTTTGACTTGTAGCAAGGGGTCTACTTATCAGAGACTTTCCTCTCCCGTGAATAAATGCTAACAATATCGCCAAACTTCAATATAATCTTCAAAAGGATTTTCTCTTGCAGAGATCAAGTATTACCTTGCTAGGACACCATAAACCGACTTAGTGAAGTACTTGCATTAATTATCCAAGAAGGAGTTTAACTACGTAACATTACCGAGAGCATCACTCCACTCTGAAATGTGTCAATCCCTTATCTTCCTATCACGTAATTAATCAAGATGGGTCTTAGGAGTCCGCAGAGCTCTCCGTCTTCCAGGCAGAATAGGTTAGGATTTTTCTGAAAAATACTAGTTTTGAAACTGCGCGATACCAATATTCTAACGAGAAGTATGATCTACCGAACTGGTTAGAAGTTTTATGACATGTTATTAAATGTAACTACTCCGTATCTCAAGACAGTGGCGAAGGCAAGGAATCTACTCTTTGCAAGTGCGCAGAAAGTGTCTCAAAAACGTTCTATGTATATGCAGTAAATCCTATAAAAATTACAAGACTGTGTTATTATTATTTTTATACAACTACTTATTACTACACCTTGCTTCTTTAAGTAATGCAATGAAATTTTAATGAATACGAAAGTATTAATGAAATGAGTGCACCTACCTTTAAGTAAGTGTAAAAATTAAGTAATACATGTTTTTTAATGTTAACAAACCATTGAAAAGTTCTGTTGAAAAATAATAATCGGTATAAATCTACCATAAAGTAGTTTAAAACAAATTATATTTCTATTTTAAAATGTGTTGAGGAAAGAATCATATTCTCCGTTCTGACCTGGGAAAAGCGAATACTTTAAGAAATTAAGGTCAAATAAAACTGACTTACTCTTTCTGTTTCATAGTGGTCGGAACTGAGGATATGAAGATTAACGCTGGCGTTATTGGGAACTTTGTTAGAGAATCATATTTATTTTATGTAAATACCGTAAATTTGACTTGTCAGAATCTTATTGTAAAAATACATATGAGGGACGTGAAATGTATATTTCATATTTAGGTAAGTTGGTTAGAATTGGAATTATTAAGTGACGTTTTTTTGCAGGATAACTTTCATTGTCTTGCTTTGAAGTTATAATAATTTACAGTTTTCTTCTATTAAAACGTAAAAAGGCTATGTACATTTATTAGGCGGAAACTGATTTAAAAATATTTAATGGATGTACGTTTTGTGTGTGTCTGACCATATACACGTTTTGAAATGTGTTTTTTCTTTAAACGATAGCGAATAATTATTTTATCCGTGAATCGTGTAATAAGTTACATTAATTGTCTTTAAATACATTTCGATTCACAATTAATGGGAGAACGAATAAACCGATTTTTAATCAATCTAAAAAATTGATATATCATACAAAAACCTTTAAGAATTACTTTCTTGAGTGGTTATATTAATATGAACAAATATATCAAAAAAAAACATTTTACTTGTTTGAGTGGTTATATTAATATGATCAAATATATCAATATAATATTATATTATATATAATATAATAAAAATATGCATTAATTTTAATCCATAGCATCTTTCATCAATCATTTAATGTTTATCTTTTAATTTTATTCTCAAACTCGTCAAATTATCTAGACCTAGGTCGTCTTTCACTTCTCTATGCTCATATTCCCAATTCACTATCTTATGACCCTATATTTTCATTGAATGTCCAATTTATTATCGCCTTTTAATAGTGTGTGATTATATGAAATCTAAGTGTTGGTTTTCTTTGTAATATATTGAATTTATAAATATTACTCACTCTGTTCTTTTGTCTTATCCTGTCAATTATGAAAAAATGTTAACTTTCCAAGAAAAATGATGAAATCATATATATCGTAGTTTCCACAAGTCGCGACTTGACTGTACAGGTATATTCCCAGCAGACTTGGAAATTATCATTTTCCAAGTACATTAGGTTGCAAGTATACGTTATGAGCTGTCAACAAATTGCTTCCTGATTTTAGTGATATCAGATATTCAAGTCCCAAGTATATGTGATCACAACATTGATGAAGGTTTCCTGGGATGCGTATAATTGTAGGAATATGTGATTAATTTTGATCTAACTAGACTTGGGTCGTTCACGCTAGCACTCCACTGGGTCGGAAAAGTGTGCTCTAGAGCACGAGAACACTGCTCGCAAAAATATGGACCCGATTTCAAACAGAAACTCGAGTGATTGTTAGTGATTGAGTGCGTAGAACCGAATGATATTTTCACATAATATTCTTAGAAAAAACATATTTAATTCTTCAATAATTTAAAAACTGAAAATAATACAAAAAACAAACAAACAAAAACAAACAAACAAACATAAATTCACAAATAACTTACATGAATTTCGTAATAACACAAATTTGATAACAGAAGAATTGGCAATAAAATGAATGAAACATATCCAGAATATTTAACTCACAACGTCGGAGTACCTACGCGGGGAGGGAAGTCTATATCGTCTACGGCCGAGTAAAAATTGCAACGGACCAGAGCTCCAACCCGAGCTCTTCTGCTTTGCTCGCAGGTATGCTACGACTTTTAGATTCGCTTTTAGAACAACACGCTTTTTCCAATATATCGCAAGAGTAGTTCATTGTGACTGTCGAGTTTCCAGCGATGCTCTTCCCGTGCGCTCCAGCTGTTCGCCCTGCCTCTCCTAAGAGCTATTTGCTCCCCATTGCTCTGTGTGAACAGCTCTGAACTAGACAAGTACAGTAAAACTGGAATGTCCAAGTATCATTAGGTACATAAAAGAAGTATTTACATGATAGTAATAATAACAATAACTCAACAATTCATTACTTTTATTACTATAATCATGTTTTTCACAATTGTGCAATATGAATTCATGTAGATAATTGATTGAACTGTTACATATATTTTAGTTTTGTAACAACTCAATTCATTTTAAAATTGTTATTGTAACTAAAATACTTACACTATTATATTATCACCTAAGCATTATAATCTATAACACTATTGTTTATTTTGATATTTGCTGAAGTGGTGTAACCGACTTTTAAAATTCGTCATTATAATATGACTTGCCAAGTTTAAATGACATTGTCAAAAGTTAATAGAGGTAATGAATAAGAATTGTTTAACATTTTTATACGTTAGTTTTTATACGTTAGTTTTTAGTACTCATTTTTAATATTTATAGATCCAAAATCATTATTCAGCCTTTATAAATTATTTTTATGCAGGAGTCACATGACTTAGGAAACATGCGTTCTTATTGTTATGATAACAGAGTGTTAATACAGTATCTATGATATTCACAGAAATTACTTTTAATGATACGTCACTAATTGTTTTCCATGAAAGGTAGGAAAAACATTTTCTAGTCACGAAAATGTGATCTCAAGGACGTCCCATGTTGAAGCGAGAAGTATCTTTGAAGTAATCTACGATTCGTCCGTTTCGTGTATCGCTAGATTTTCCGCATTTGGCTGCCAACTGTCAGTTAGATAGAAACAAGGTTCTGCGGGGAGGGCTTGTGTTATACATAGTTCTTAACTGAAGCAGTCGTTAAAATTTGTGATAAGAAACGTGGTAAAGTCTCTTACACGCTAATGAAGTAATACGTGTTATATATCACATTACGATATATGTGATTATAAAGTAAATGTAAGGGTAGTTTAGCAAAATGGTGAAGTAGCGGGAAATAATTGCCATAATTCGAATCTAGTGCACACATAAATATTTGAAATTGGCACGAAGAAGAAAATGGAATAGTGTGGAGAAGATTGAACTGCGTCGTGTTCACACTTCTCATTGAATATTGTCGTGTTCACACTTCTCATAAATTGCAGGTACGTAGAATGGGATTTTTATAATTATTTAATTTTGTTTAATTCATATTTGTTTTGTTTAATTGTTCTCTCGTTATTTTTATAATATGTTGATATCTGGGGATTTTGATTTTACGGGATTTATTTCGCTCGCTTGTACTTATTTTACCATTGAGATCTAGGTCCAGTGTTTTTATCAACGTTATTTCAGAATTGTTTTTAAGCGTTTTAGAGTACATACCTAAAAATTATTTAAATGATATAATTTTCCGAACGCATAGTTTGCCACTGATGTTCAACAATAAATTCTTCAGATGAATGTTTTGGATGTATAAACGTGTCTTCTTCGTCACGAAAATCGAATGGTATCTGAAATTCGTTCCAGTATTTTAGTAGAACGTGATTATTTCGAATATTAACTGTATTTATGAAATATTCGATATTGTTTTTATAATGTTAGGGATTACAGCACATAGAAATATCGGATTTTTGGTATTTTGTAAGAATAGGCAAAAGAGATAGTGTTCTGTGACTTAATTGCTTATTTTTCGCCAAGCTTATTGCGTACAGGACTGAAATGTCCCTCTAGAGTACAATACCAGTGTAATATTTAAGCCCTAGTATATTTGACGCGGGTGAATCACTGTTCGGAACACGGCGTACTGCTCTGCGTCAAATAGTTGACCTTGGTAATTTACATAGAAAATTTACTAAACTATTTTCGTATTAATAGCAAAAGAATATTTGAAGAAGCATAGAAGAGTGATTTTTATATTTTTTTAAAGGTTTTTTTTATTTGTAATTTATATATAATACATAAAATTCTTTTCATATATTAGCATTTAAAATCGATGCACCTGACAATTGTTGTAGAACGCGTTAGTATATTAAATATACAGTCATATATTTGAACGTGAAATTAATATATTCTATATTTACGCGAGCAGAAGTATAAGTGAAGCTAAGTGACTTACGATTATTTAGTGCAATGGGATATTAAAGAGAAATTAAGAATGAAAACTGGTGATAAGCTTCGTATTCTGTTTGGTGATATTACACTCTCGTGCCTTAAGGTGGGCATACATGACCACGCCAATCTTCCATATTAAAGATGACACTGGAGAATCGCACCTTGTGTGGAGAAAACGAAATGGATGTAGTGGTGTGACGGGGTCAGTTGGATATTTAATACAATCCAAAATTCATTGCGTCCACGCCATCGACGTCACGACACTGTTGCCATATTTTACTCCCTTTCGGATCTGTGGCCAATGTTATCTGTATTTTCATTCGTGGAGTCCAAGCGTGAAGAGTTTGAATATTGTTGCGGTTCATTTCATTCTGCCGCTGTTTTACCGGCAGAATTCTCAAACTCTCCTCAAATTATAATCTAGTATTAATATGACGAGAAGTGATTTCGATATGAATGAAAAATAATTAAGGAATTTATTGCCAATTCTGTCTCGATGAATTCGTGATAGTGAAGAATTTCAAATTATTATAGTCAATGATTGTAACATAAAATATAATATTACAATAAATAATAATTAATTATATCTAAATACAAATTTAGATATCCAGTAATTAAATGCAAATTACGAATTACTTTAAGTCTTACTTCATTATGTAATTAATTACTTTATTTAATTTATTATGGTTGAGACACTGTCCAACTCTGTTCGTTACAATGTAATTCCTTTCTTTTTTCTTTAAAATACTACTTTTGTGTTGCATATGTACCTATTTTTATGTAATTGTTTTCTTTTTCAACATGGCAACCGATTAATATTTCATTGTATCTTCCGGTTCCTATATGAAAAGTTTATTTTCAACTTTTTTTTCACAGCTCATTACTTATGTGATTGGTATGCCATTAGATGTCCGTCAATCGATGAACCCATCACAGTCTGAAAATGGCTCATAAGACAATAACGTAGCACTGAATAGTACACTTCCAGAGAACTGGCAAGGAATGGCGTGGCGTGGCGAGGTGAGGCGTGGCGTTGCGTTGAATGATGTGGCGTGGCCGTATATGTGCCACTTTTTCAGCATCAATCCATTTGGACGTCATGGCGTAGCGTGGCGAGGCGTGTCCATGTATGCCCACATTGAAGGCCAGGTCCATCCTCGATTGAATCGAGTGGACGTTTCCTTCTGGGATGTCGATGCCAAGTCTGTTAGTTATCGTACTTCTACAATTGTCATTTAATAAACGTACGATTAGTGCCTGTTTTTGATCGTCCTAAATTGTATTAAAGAAAGAGAAAATAATTATCTATCAACTCGTCTAATTAAATTATGGCCTTTGATTGGCTAATATTTGAATAAAACCATCTTTAATTTTTCGGATGTTACTGGTAAATCCTCAGTGGGAAGGTTTTTCAATTTCCATGAAATATCTGATTAAAAAACAACACCCGCATCACAAATTTAATATAGGACAGAGTAGTCCTAGATTTACGTAACAACACAGTGAAATTGGAATTTGGTGGTTATTGTAATTCTGTAACCAATAGTCAGAATTCAACTGCAGGCAACCGTAGTCATGCTAAAGACAAGTTTTCAAATACACTGTTTCTATTAAACGGTTTAATGAATGATTCGCTGATTTTAATACCCAAAAATTCATGAATTACTGTTTGAGCGGTTATTTCTAGTATAAACAGAATAGATAACATTATTGAAAGTTCAATATACGGTAATATGCTTGACTGGTGCCGAGCATGCAAACACTACCTAAATTATGGTGCTTTCTACAACTGAAATTGCCATTCACTTGAAAATACCGATAACAGAGACCGAAGGAAAGTTGCTTTTCGGAAGAGTGGAAATTTTATTACGGACAGTTCCACCAAGTTTGCGTTATACGTACAAATGATAACTTATACATGTCTAACTAACTGATTGGATAGGTTCAGTAAGCAAGATTTATGTTTTTGCATACAATTTTCAAATAACTCAACTTTTATAGATGGTGTTGTTATTGACGTTTTGTTGGCGTAATTCAAAACGACATTAATTTTCTTAGTCTCGTCGACCATATATTTATCATTAGAGTTAACTCTCAACTGCATAGCAGTCATCTTCAGCAATCTTCCTCCGGAAAAGGAAAAGTTGGCGAGACTAAGAAAATTAATTTCAACTTAAATTTTTGTTGAATCAGAACCTATTGGTCAACATATTACTTAAAGTCGAAAAATGATTCGATGTCATGTAAATTCTTTCACATGTTCATTCAACCGTGGGTATTCTGTTTCTGTGTAAGAATTTCTTCTCGTTTAATACCATGAATTTGAACTAATAATATTTAAACCTAAATTTTGAGAATAATGAAATTAGTACAATATTTTCATTATTTGCTGATCTATGCTTTTCGTATGATCTATTATATAATGCAATATATTAGATTACATTAATTAGTCATGAATGGTGATGGCTATTAAAATTATTGATAATATGATACCACAAGTGGATAACATATCAATATTACTTCGTAGTTTTTAGAGTTGTTGATATACCATTCTTGTGACAGTGAATGATATTTTAGTGTATTACATGGATCCTCACATAGTAGAAACCCTTAATGACTTCTTATGCCTTAGAGAGGAATTGTACAGTACTTTTAAATATGATGTATTTATTTTTGGACGCTGTAATTGGAATGAGAACTGAAGTCTCCTTTGACGATTAATTCAACACTTGAAAAATGTAGAATTTGTGTTCCTATTTGAATTAGAGAAGCTTGCTCGAGTAACTTATTTTTCAGAATCCAAGTGCTACCAGCACAGTCACACCCACTTCAACGAGCCCACTAATTGAAATGGTGTAAATCTGAAACAAATAAGATTTTGTTTATGTATCATCAAACATGTCAACATTCTGACCCCTCCAACGAGTATCTATCAAATAAATAGATAAACTACACCAACAGGTCGTGAATAGCTCAGGGATACTCAAAATTTGATATTATTCTTAGTTCATAATATTAACTAAAATCAAAAGTCGAAACTTGTTTTATAAATTCCCAGTCGAAACTTGTTTTATATTTTATATGGCTTCATTGGATGTTCTGGAATATTAATGAAATAAGTCATGTGGGAATTTATTTAATGTCTGAGTAAAAAAAGTAACACTTGGTCCCAGCAAAAAAAGTAGCAAAATTTCATATTTGTGAAGGTAGAAAATATCACTGTTATTAAGACTTGAGTATTTATTATTCTTTGATTTAGTTAAATGCATCCTTCTTTCCGGAGGATTCAACAAGTCTGGTATCTTGAAGGATTAAGGAAGAAACTCTCTCTGGCAGGAAACAAAGACATCTCAAACTAATGGAGAGCTTGTGAGTGGCTGCACTAGACAAGACCCTCAGACACACGAATACAACATACGCTTTGGTTTTCTGATAATGGGTTGTACGAAGTGTCGTCTGGGGGAAAGTAAGTTAAGAGGAACGCATATTTACACTGCAACATCGGGAGGTCGTATTTAATTTATTCAACTAAAGACCTTTTCTTGGACAATTTCTTTTTTTCACATTTTGTTTACAACGTTTCGGTTCTTCTTCGTTTTCGCCAGGACGATTGACATTCAGAACTTTGTTATTACGTACTTATATGACGATAAAAATAAATTAATGTATTAAATAAATATTAAGAAGTCCAGATAAAGTACTGTATTAAGTACCATATATAAGGAGATAAAAATAAAATACGGTGTTAAGTAGATATACCAGGCATTCATAAACATTTGATAAATTTCTCTGAATCTGTTAGTAAATTATACCATTGGGGTTGATTGAATTTCCAACATAAATAAAAAAGTTTTTAATTATTATGTTAAATATCTGGTGTTATTGGGGAAGAAATCCTTAAACAGAACAGAATATTTAATATTAAAGAAATGGTCGAACAACAGGTTCGTTAAGTTGAATTAAATACATTATTAGACCTAATGAGTAATGAGATCGTTTCACGGAAGAAGAAACTACCCCCTCCCACCACCACCTTCCAGGTGACCCCATCTCTCGGCGACCTATTGTAGTGACCCGTAGAGTGAAAAGATCGATCTGGGAAACTTTCTGGTTTAGTTCTACTAAAGTTTATTATGACTTTAATTTTTCTCATCGGATGGGTCCGCCATTCAGCAATAGAGACTAACACAGTTAGCTTAGAACTCTCGTGTTGCGTCAACTGTAATGTTTACATATAGTTAGAAACACCTTTTTGCATGTTCTGCAGTGGTCATTAAAATATTTGTATGACATCATAAATTAACATGAAAAACTGAATATAATTGTACATACTACGTTCTTTGCTGTAGTAACAAATTTATCTAATTGCGTACTGACCAAATAACTGTAGGAAATATCTACCTTCTCTTAATTATTCCTTTTCTGTTAGCATAGCCCTCATTGGACTGTAGGGGGTATAGGTTAGACGGACGGAGCCCTAGAGTTGATATTCGCGTATTTGCGATAGTTGCATCATCAAAGCGAATTTCAAAGGTACATTTCCTGCTCTTGAGATTCCAGCCACTTAAGTTCGAAATTTCCAGTGAAATTCCCAACGGGAGAGACATATATGTCACTGTCCATTACAGATCTGCAACCATACTACAGATATTGCAAATACTGGAAGGACATATTAACCAAACTACTGTTAAAATACAAATAATGACAAAATTGTTACAAATACTTGCAAACAATTACGGAGGAAGTTGATTGGATTACTCCTTAGTTATTTGGTGTCCGCTCTGAGAAAACGAGATCGGTTCTCAGAGTGGAAGAGGACGCAACACGAGAAAAATGGGATAAAAGTTAGGATAAGAATTTTTTACTGCTGAATTTGTCAACTAAAATATTCATTTAACAATAAAGTATTTATTACAAATTCTCAAGAAATAATGACTGAACGGTTCAGCTTTGAATACCATGTAAATGAATGCCTAATTGAGCGCTCTTGTAAATCGTTTTTCATTATTAAATATTTCAGTACAATTTTAGATCTTTTATGACTATTTGGGAGTAATTATTACAGCTGTTTTCTATCGCGTGTGTGTATGTGAACTATTTTCTAATATCGCGAGTCATATGTCAACTATTTTTTGTACTAATAAAGAGTATGTAAACCTTTTTTTCACCGCGAGTGCTATATGAACATATTTTACCGATTGACTATTCTTACTCTTTAATTGTGTTTCTTCCATCGTGAAGTCATTCTTCGAGCTGTATTTCTACCGAGAAGTCATTTTTCAAACAGTTTTTCTACCGCGCCGTCGTTTTGTAAGTTGATTTTTTAGCGCTATGTACATCCTTTCGGTCAATAGTCACTTTACTTACTATACTATTTGGATGGTATTTTTTTTAAATTCGTCCGAAGACCCTGAAGGAAATAAATTTGTCATGAGACAAAATGTATTGTCAAAAGAAAGTTAACCATATTAACATTATCCTAAACA
>NNCF01131415.1:34185-57508 GCA_002313205.1 Laupala kohalensis | reverse complement strand
GTATATATATATATATATATGAAAACGTATACATTGATGAAAATTAATTTTTCAATGAATATTTATTAAATCAGGATATGTATATTATATGTATTTCAGAAGAGCTTACTCTGCTATCAATTTTGTCCATAATTTAGAAGGAATGAGATTTTTAAGATTTATACTCTCACTTCAGTTTTCGGGGTAAATATGTAGATAAATACATTGAACTTCAATTACTTTCGTAATAATTTTTCATCCACTAATGTAGATAGTTCATGCTAGCAGAGCGAACGATGATGCCTCTTCACACTTTAGAAGATATCATAAGATGAACAAATGGTATTATGTTCTATGATTTTTACATTCTAAATAGAATGGCTGCATATAATGTGCGTGCAATCTGTCAGATACTTTACAGATGTAACTATTGTTATGATTGAGGTAGAAACTCAACCGTATTGCCGACAGCACAACTCATGGCTAGCCTTCGATGTTATTGAAGCTTTGAGGAAGCATTAGGCTACGTTTTTCTTTACGGGACCTTTACCTGCTTCACAGAGGATAGGACGATCTTGAAGTTCGAAATTTGTCTTTACTACATTCTTTATGTCATCTATAGACGGCTTGCGGATTTTTATACATTTGCGGAATGCCGCTTTTTCTTCCATACGTTCCTTCCATATTCTCTATGTACGTTGTAAGCTGTTTGTTATCTAATTAGATCCTTCATTCATTTGTACTCGGATTAACAAGAAGAGTTCTTCAATACAGTTGACCTAGAGAATATAACCTGAACAAAACTCTTCATTATCTTTTTTTATCTTTCATATATTTTTGTTTTTTGCTCATTATATCTGCATTAAAAATATATTTTCATAAATTATTTGATTTGTATCTTTATGAAATTCTAATTTATTTACGAAATCGCTATCCGTTAATGTGTATTTGCCATTTTCAACAATAAATTTGGTCACTTTGTTAATTATCTATTTCATGCGTTAATGTAATTTATTTAAATATTATATTTATAAAATTTGTATTGCATTTAAAAATAATATTAATAAAATTTGTATCGAAAAACCATTATTTTCGAAAATAAATACTTTCGAGATCCCTCCCTGGTTAGATCCCTCCACTTGATTGCAGTCTAGATCCAACACTGCTTATGAATATCTGTTATCATCAACAATATAACTTTGATTGAAACTAGTAATTTCATATACTTATTAATTGTTCTAAATAAATCAAAGCACTTTGTGTATCAAATGTTTTAAATGTATCGTGTTTGAAATGCAGTTTTCAATGTAATTCTTTTATTAATTTGATTACTGTTGAAACAACTAAATCATAGTCCTTTGATAACATTTATTTTCTGTAACATTTTCATGGATACTTCATAAATACTTCGCAAATTATTCAAAAAAGTAAGACTCGGTCTCCACATAGCTTTGTCAAAATTCGGTACGTCAGATCGAAGACAACGCAGCAAGTATATTTAAATGGGAACATCTCCACATTTAGCGTCGCGTATTTCCCCCGTCCGTTGGTCATTTCCACTGCCGTCCTGCTGTGTTGACTACGGGCTGCACGTCGTGAAGAAATGAGGGTTTAACACAGTATCTTATGGCACAGACCCGACATTGCGGACTTACAATGTGGTGCCGAGCGACCTTCAGCGTGGCCATCGGGACCTCCTTTCACGAAGGTTGTGCCTTGAGTAGTTGCCTAGATATTTAAACCAATCAGAACGAAATAATAGGCGTAAAGTGAGAAACCCGCCTATTCAAATGCTTTTTGATTCATCTGGGACGTAATTGAATGATTGATTTAATTTTTATTAAGTAAACAATATCGTAATTTCGTCAGATGGAGACAATTTTCTGGGTTTGAAGAATTTACCTTTTTGGCGCTTCACATTAATTAATTAATTCAGACTGAATGAGAAATGCTCTGTTCCTTAACGCTATTTTTATATGTTCAATTATTTTTCTTATAAAACCAAATTTATTGAATTACCTTTGCTATTTATTCTTTTTTTACATAAGACATTTTTAATCTTTTTTTTACTAGGAGAAAGATTGGAATTTGGAAGATCTATTTCGTCATAAAGTAAATAATTCACTTTCGAAATTGTAGAGGATGCACTAAATTTATCATAATTTTCACAAGATTATAAGTATTTCATTTACCAAATTCTGAGTTGTTATATGCGTGAACGGGTTAATTACAATTTTTAATCGTTATGTTGACAATACCTCTGCGAGACGATGCTGCTACAATTCCTTAAAAATATATTTTGATGGAAGATATGGCTTTACAGAAGGCATCAATGATTGTGTATTATGCAAATAAATATTGAAAAAAGAAAATGTAAATAATGATATTGTTCAAATAATATTACTAATTTCATATGTACTCTTTGAAATAATTTGTTATCCTTCACATTCGATATGAATAAAACGTACCTTTTTATTACAGAAGTCTATATTCCAAATGACATAAAAATCTCATCCAATTAATTACATTGTTGCAATTTAATCATATAAGTATTCACTGTTGTAGAACGTCGAGAAAACTCACATAAGTTAACTGTGCTTCTAGAATGGAAAAAAATTAGTAATCAAATTTAGTTGACTTGAAGGTACAAAAATAAAACCCACTGCGACATTTTATATTTCATTACTTCGGTCCAATCAAACAAAGAAAGTTAAATGTAAAATTTTAAATTTGCTTCCTTCTCCAGTATTTTCATTTACACTTTCCCTCGTGGGAAAACATTTTAATGTCAATAGGTCAGAATATTTACGTTCGTCTATATAAAATAATACATAATGGTTTGAAAATTAATTACAATACTATTTTGATGAGCACCGTTACTCTCTTAATATATCTTCTCATAAATTTACTTTACTTATGAAAAATTTTAATTTTTTTCTTTTTCCATCAGGGAACAAAATCACCGGTTGAAATGAAGCGCGCTCCTTAGAGACGTGACTACGCTGCAGTCTCACCTCTGCTGACCGCTCGGTGCGGTAGCAACAATTGTGTGGGTACAGGTGAATATTTTCAAAGCTACGTTGCTGGTTTGTCGTGATGGTCGTCGGGAACGCTATGTGGAGACAGAACCTAAGGTGAAACGTTTATGAAATACTGGTATTTATATTTCTCATAGTAGATTAATTTTTTATTATATATGGATGGTTTATAAAAATGTATAATAAAGGTGAAATGGTTTATCATCTTAGTTTTCTCTGCGTTGTTGAATGTGTGAGGGAGTTAGTCAATCAGGTCATTTAGCTTTATTGTTTCTTTTCCAAAAGTTTACAACAACTATTTCTCCATGTTGTTTCATAACGAAGGGTATGAACAATAATCTTATAAGTGGCATCTTTATATCCGCATCTCAACGAAAAGAGAATATAATGTCAGTACACAATAGTATTAATTCTTGCCGACAAAGACAGCAAAGGTCAACTTTAATGAAATTTCGTCGGCAGCTACGGCGTGTGCGGGATGAAAAGGCCAATTAGGTTACACCGATTTCCTGAGTTAACCAAACCCATCCCAGAAATAAAACATCGGCAGTGCCTTTAGATTTCAGAGCCTTTGTCCGCCTCAGAGATTCAACCCACAATTTCCGAGGAAGGTTGAGTGGTCACCATCTCCACTGCTTTAACTCTTATTCCCTTCGACTAACGGTGTCAAGGGATAGCTTTTGTTCCAAATCAAGAGTTCTGTACTCCAAGGACGAGTGTGATCGAATAGTTCTAAACTATATAAAATGTAATGAATTTTAAAATTACGAAATTTATATCTTTATTACAATTCTTTGTTGTCACCACAGTTCTATATTTTCTAAAAAGAATCATTTTCATAGCTCAAGACAGCCATGTTAACTCATCAAAAACGTAACATAATAAAAATATTCTTTTAAAGAAATAATATATATGGTTAAATTATTAATTTATGAAGTTAATGGCAATCTTTAATTATATTGCGTATCTAAGGGTAGAAAATACAAAAAATGTAAGTTTCAATGTTGAGTTTATTTGATTGTCTTTATTCACCTTCACTATAATCACTCTAAAATATGTCACTTTTAGAGACAGTCAGTAACTTTCCAACATATTTTACATTTATTCACTTTCATTTCTCACTTATCATTTAGAAAGTATTAGGAAATTGAAATATCACAATAATAATAATAATAATAGTAATAATAATAATAATAATAATAATAGTAATAATAATAATAATAATAATAGTAGTTGTAGTAATAGGAGTCCATTTAATAAAGTTCTTTATTAAATTGCCAACGTTTCGAGATTTTTGTTGATCTCATCCTCAGGACAGGCTAAAAAATACAAATTGACAATATATAAATTGACAATATACAGAAATGGCATACCTGTAACATACCTGTAATGTAGTACATCAAATCTCTCTTTATAATCCAAAACGCTAACGGAAATGTATCGTCATATAAAGATGTAGGAGAGAACGGGAGTAACTCAACTCCTCCAGTAATAATGGTGGCCGGTGTGTGTTGACGGTGAGTCAGACCATTCGTTAATATACCCTTTTTCATTATTAAGTGGCCTACTAAGCGCAGTGTCAGAACAGAAGAGCCCAGTAAACCGAGTAAACTACCCAAAGGATAGGTGATAGCTGATAGCCATGACCACAAATGAGTGAAGTACACGGGCGGTCAGTGAGAGAGAGAGAGGTACTAAATCTCTATCTCAAAGACCTCTAACTTAAGTTTTTTTCTACTCTGAATCAAAAACTTTAAACTTTACAACACAATATATCTCTGAAAACCCAACCGTTAAAACGATAGTTCTTATAACGGCACTAATTGGGTTGAGTGCGTCAGCACCTATGACCTAACGTTAAAACGATTGTTCTTATTGGGACACTTCCTAGTTTTCGCGGTACGGCACCAGACACCCCTCCGGGTTTCGAAGATTCTTATAAACAGACTCCTCCCTCCTGGCGAACAGGTAACCTAACTGGAGTACCTGTACTCAAGAAGCAAATATAGTTACCCGACGGTTTATTATACTTATCACATCCTTTCCTCAGAAACAACGTGCAAGTTTTGTCAAAGATTTTTGACACTGAAGGAATTTAGAACCGACGTTAGTCCGATTCACGGTCCACCACGTAAGATAAAAGCGATAGTTAATTCTGAACTGCGTAGCGTCGGAGCCCTTCACCTCTCACCGCTGGTTGGGATGGCGTGATGTTCTCATCGGGTGGTGTTATTTCCACGGGGCGGAGATTCCCGTCCACTTAATCCAGCAGCAAGGGGAACCGTCCTTTCACGCCATGACCCCTGCGGCATTCCCTGTCGTTAGCTAGGCGACCTACACACACTAGACGAGCCGCGCAGCACGATTTCCAAATCAGCCAAAGAGCGAGTACTGCAACAGCGAGGATGAAAAATTCCCGCTACAATATCACCAAACAAATACTAAACTCCGTCCTCGGCACACACCCCTGGAAGGTATATAGCGAAGAAAACGGGATTTATCTTAATAGTCAAATAACCAATGGCCAGAGATAGAGCTAGATTCCGGAGGAAATAAAGATTGATTCCTACGTCCGAACGGTGGAACACTATGTCTCCTGCTAATTCCTGTTGAATCATTCGTATCTGAGCAGCGGGTGATGTTATGTTTAAGTGTGGAGCGACCAGTGTCTAATTAGAATCTAAGCAGTCAGAGAGTTTTTGAAACTCAGGATTTAGATGTAATTTAAATGAATCGAGGTGTAAGGTATACAAGTATATCGACGCGGCAGATATTATCCAGACAACGCTGGTTGGAGTTCTCGGTGTCCCACAAGGAAATTGTTTGAGAATAACTAATTTATTGTTAGCCCTAGCTCACAAGAACACGGGACCGTAAGTCGGAGGATCCCCGGAGAGCCGCGGGGCTGCTCCGTTAGATCGTATGTTTCATTCCCACATTTAGTAATTAATGGATACCGAGGTTGTGTTACAATATAAGACTCACTGGACAGCTCCCCTATGCGCATATCGGATACTAATTGGCAACGGATTATTCGCAATTGCTGAAAGCGACATGTCTGAGTTCATTGCCTCAGCACAAGTCGAACCAAAGACTGCTGCGGACAAGAACCGTGGGACGTAATATAGCTGCGCCTCACGTGGTTCACAATCAGTGAGGTTAGTCCGGGATAACTCTAGACTCATTTACGCACTTGATGGACATGGCTGGTTCCTGAAATAACCGACAAGTTTCGTTTTCCCACGCGAAAGGCGAGGGAACAAACTCAAAAAGTTCCCAACTCGGACCTTTTTGTCTGAGTGGTATTTTGATTTTGACTAAAATCTGACCCTTTGACATGAGGCACTCTGCGTATAATAAATGGCTAAGTCATCTAGTTCTACATATTTGTTTTGTATTGTATTCGTAAGCTGTTCAATACTTTTTTTCAAAACAGACATTGGAACAACTACAGCTGGAATTAAGTACCTCTACTACCAAATGGATTGAAATGAAAAGTTTTGAGCATATTTTAGTTACAAATTGACCAAGAACAAAATTGTCATATTATATTACTTTCAAAATACGAAATTTGAGAAAGTTTCTGAATTGTGATAGAGAAATTCTTTACCGGCAATATGGATGCAGGGGATTTTACTCGAGAGGGCACAAAAACATATTTATTGGATTGAGGACGGGGTCTTTTAACCATTTGAATTCGGAATGAAGTTTTCTTGCTTTCACTGAGGACTTATTACTCTGATCCAATTACAGTGACATCTCTGATAACAAACTTCTCATTTACAAAATTCTTAAATTATTTTTAAGCAATCTCAGTATTTTAATGACTATAAGGACACCCAGTTCTTAGTTAAAATATATTTGTTGTGAATGCAGAGTGAGGAGAGTATTTTTAAAGAATAAATATTTTACTAGTAGACTGCACCACATCTTTCATTTATTCTTTAAAAATGAACACTAGTACCGCCTCCCCGTTATCATACTATGAAAGTATTTATTAATGAATTTCTGTCTTGAGTACAAATTCGAGCATATTCAATATCCTCATTTCTATGTTGGTGTCAACGAATGTTAATTTATGCTGGTTTTATAATCACGTATAAATAATTACTGGTCAGAAGAGAAAAATCATGAGAATCGCCTGTGACATAAACATGCTATCGATCCTTTATCTCTTTTCGAAACATTCATTAATTTTCAAATGATGTACAGGAGATTATTCCTGTTTTTATCACGAATCCCCAAATTATTGTAGTTAATTCCTACTTGTTATATTGGAGCCCTAATAACAAATTATTTTGTATCAAACAGATTTTACCTCTCCTGGGTCACATTGAGAATGTCACGTTATACGAAAATGAGATTAAAAGTGAGTGATATTTCAGTTATGTGATTAACTATTTCCAAACGTGACTTTTGAATAAATTATTACTAATATTCATGTATAGAATGCATGTTAATATTTACCTCTCCCTAATACAGTAAACTGTTGATAACATAATATTTGTAATAATTTCGAAGAAGTTTTTGAGTAGCTGCTATGAAGTGAAGCATTGCTATATGATGGGTTTCAATTATCGGTTACAATTATGGAAATAAATTTGTGCGTGTTCTAGAACTGCCAATTGTTGTCCAGATATCGCTTTCACCTTCTTCCGTACTCCTCAGTAATATTGACTCTTAAGAACGTACCTAAGAGAGAGTATTTGCAGATGTCAGTTTTATAATTGAGGAGAAATCTCGACATTGAATCCAGGGCATTTCCTTGCTCGTGAGTTATGGGACCTCTTTAAACTTCACCGAGAGCTGTACCGTCCGACCGCTTCGAGTGAAGCGCAAATTGCATTGACTTCGTCTCGTGTGCTCAAAGCGCTCTTCTGGGCCAACTCCTCGCCCTCCTGTTCTATATCGTCCGACACATCGCTGTCTACACGCGTTCTCTTGCCCTCGGCTTCTCTCCTCACGCTCCCTCGCTCGCGCGGTCCTTCGCTGTTTGTAGCTGTATTTAGTCGTCGCTCTCCGCTTGCTTTGTCCTTTCAGCTTATGGAGCTGTTGGCATATTCGGTCTCTCTTAACGAACTTTGAGTTTGCCACTGCCTGTGATTTCGTGCTTCTCTCTCCGGATTCTTGAGTTTGCATCATTTCTTCCCCCCCTCCTTCTGACGCGGTTTCCTCCTGGATATTTTGTCTTCTCAGTGACTTTCTCTCGTATACTCGCTTTGTCCGCTCTTCGATCACGGTTGAGACGGGAGTGTCCATATACATTCGCGTTAGTCTGAGCGGATGCCTTCCTCGACTCCGTCACCACCCTCGCACTCCCCGCTGTTCCCTCCTCGCTTCGCCTGTCCGCAGATAAGGGGGCGGGCTTTAAATCCTTGTCTGGACGCACCCTCCATTCCCCTCCTCTTCTGCGCCCACCATCTCATCCCCTCCTCGCCGCCACAGACGCGAAACCGCCGCATCCTTCTGCTGAATTACCCCCAAAGAATAAAGCCGAGTTGAAGCTTTCACTCGGTTACGTCGCATTTGAGAACGCCCGGTCTCAGCCCCATTGTATCTCCGCCGCCCTTTACCGGTGAGCTCCACTGCAGCCTTCTGACTCCATCACGACACTCCATCCACCTCCAACTGGAGGTGAGGTGGAGGAACAACTGCCGTTGCCACGTCTGTTTCAGGTCACATGTAGTGTGCCCTGTCACATCCGTTTCGTTTCCTCCGTTCTCTTGAGGCTCTTTTCGTTAGATATGAAGTGAGCACTCTTGGTTGAAGTAAATGGGGCGAAAAGCCGCAGGAAATCATTTTGAATGTTGGTAGTGGCGAAGAAATATTTCCCATGCCCAAATTTCGACCTTTCGAGAAAAAATATTGATTTACATGGTTCTATGTATTATCAATGAAGTTTTTAACTTTATATTCCCGTATATGAGTTTTTCAAGGAAAAAAAATTCTCAGACGTAAAGGAGATCTATTATTTTTAAGGAAATTACTCTAAAAAAGAATGAATAAATTGAACCTTCTTCAGGGAACACAAAGGCATTTTTGTCGATTCAAGTATAGAATATACTGAGGATATAGACGTTTCAAACTCACAGATTTCTAACAGTCCCTACTGTGGTAGATATATTAATATATGGGTTGAATTTTGAAAGTCAAATAATGCTTTGTGGTGGGAAAATATAATTATATAAATGTTGTATTGATTCCAAAGAACTGAACATTGGCTTTAAGAATCGAATAATCAATATATAATATATCTATTAATTGTTTAAAAATCATAACTTAAGAGATATTTTGAAAATATAATTATCTGAAGTTAAACCAATATATTTCATAAATCCAAAACCAGAAATCAGAGGTTCCTGACCCGAAAATTTGTTTG
Source organism: Laupala kohalensis (assembly GCA_002313205.1). Taxonomy (NCBI): domain Eukaryota; kingdom Metazoa; phylum Arthropoda; class Insecta; order Orthoptera; family Trigonidiidae; genus Laupala; species Laupala kohalensis. Next base: position 48,112 of record NNCF01131415.1, on the reverse strand, counting down.
CCCACTTCCAGTTCTGGAATTTCACCGACACTCCAATTGACAACCCCTGCGTCCTTCCTTCCAACACTGTCCTCGTCACTCTTCGCACATTCGGTGGCACATCTCACTCCCCACCCAGTCTCCAACATTCTCAAATCCTGTAGGTCACGCAGGCAATTTGCATGAGAAACTTCGCTGAAGCGGTATTCAGCGATATGCCAAATTGGCCACGGACGGTGCCGGGGGTCGTTTGAAACAAATGCGCAGAGCGTTCCGCAACAATGCGTCGAGAGGAGGAGGACGGGGAAGGGTGGGCTTAAAAACGGACGGGGAGTGAGACGGGGGCGGAGCATCACGCCGTCCGGTGCTGGCGCTGAGACTCAGGTGGAGGGAGCTAATGTCATCGTAACTCGTCGACCCGTGGGGATGTCGCGCAGGGCAAAGGGCGACACAGCGGGCGCGGTGGGGTAGGGTGTGCTAGGAGGGATGGGACGCGGCCTGTAGATTAGTCCGTTGTGCCCACAGGGCACCAATAATTTGAATTACCGGGATTTCAATTCTGACAAGTGAACATTGTTTTAATATCAGCCCGAACGTTCAACATAATCCTCGCGAATCAAGTTGTCAAAATATGACGAATATATTTTGCGGGAGCGTTCACCATTCCAGCGACTCTACGTACGAAGAGCATGCTTTCTACAGAGTTGAAAATATTAACGTTTTATTATATTAATCTTTTTCATATTAATATAAATGTGTACTCAGATTATTCTGCTTCACTTCAGTTTAATTGTTCTTGAGAAAATTGGTAATGCGATAATCATTTTTAACTAACCAACTAATGGCACCATTATGTAATCAATAATCGAAGAAAACCTGATAATGAATGGAAATAATCCTTTGACTTTTAATAATGCATATTGAAAATACTTGAGAGAAACAGAACTGGCAGACATAATGATTACTGCTGACCATTTTATATTTGCAGTCGACGACACATCTAGGTGAAAATGTATACTAAAGTTAGAAATTCTCTACACAATAACAATAAAACAGGTCCAAATTACAAGCCAAACATGACTAAATTATTTTCGGGGCCACTACTTTCCATTTAAACTTTTTCCAATTCAAAGGATTCGTACACTTTTAAGAACAAGTATCTGAAGTTAAGAGCATTCGTGATTATTAGCAACTGTGATTGAATATTTGGGAGGAAAAAGGTAATTCTTATAGAAATTCTATTATTTAGATTTAAAACTGCATTTTACGATGGGAAGGCAATAGGCTTATCGTACTTCGCAAAATATTTTACGCAAGCGCGAAAATCCGACTGCTTTTATAAATGCATTGGCAAATCAAATTAGCTTGACGTCAGTTGACTAAGAGACTGCAGGTTAATGAAACGTTGAGTGGACGAAACTTCACTTGAATCTATGACGGAGGATTACAGTTGAAAGTCGTCTTCCGCACACATCGTCAATACGATGTGTACGTCCAAATTCTTTCAAATGTCCGGAAAAGTCAAATGGTGTATTTTGCAAATACAGTTTGCTAAGTTATGTCACAAACTAGAAATGTATCTGATGTTTGGCTGCATTATACAAAACAATAAATTTATGGGAGGAGGACAGTATAATCTTGTGATTCAAGAATTAAAAGGAGGAAGGAATTGAAAATAAGAACTAAATGCACATAACTTTTTGATAGTGAATATCATTTTGCTTCTTTTTCTCAGGAATATATTAAAATAACTTAAACTACTCGCTTTCGTATTTATCTGATTAAAATTTGAAATAAGATCAAAATGTGGATTTAGTTTTAGTTTTTTTTGTGAGTTCAGTCAACAAATTCGTGACAAAAGTCTTAGTTATTTAGTTTCTGCATCCCGCACAAATAACATTCATAGAATACAAAAAAATACAAGGTATAATAATAATTTGTAACGCAACACCATTGCATATACGTTCTCTTCTACGTGTCTAAGTCTTAACCATTAAGGTGGGCGAACACGGGGCCCCGAGCTGAGTCTGGCATTACTTCCACTTACTTGTGCCAGACCCCTTCCTTTCTCTTTCATGATCTCCCTTAGTCACCTCTTGTTCTTTTCGATCCCGACGCTATTAGGGTTATGATATCTTTCATTTTCCTCATTTTTGTCCTACCCCTCATTCTTTGTCCCCCCTCATTTTTTGTCCCCCCCCTCATTTTTTGTCCTCAATGTTTTGGTGTATGTTTTGAGATCTGTTTTGGTATGTTGCAATTCAGGAGGGTTTTTAGTGGGTATGGTTGAGTCATTCGGCGAGTCCCACACGCGGGAAGAGTCATGTTGGCTCTCCCTAGTGTGTAACTGCATTTTCCGTATCTGTACAAGTTTTTAGGGCTGCAATGACCTTTGATGTCGACGAGCCGAACCCCCCCCCCCACACACACACACACAAATTAAGGTGGGACCAGCACTCCAAGTTAGTCAAATAACTGACATATATAACTGTTTTCTTTTATTATTATTCTAATTATTTTCAAACACAACAACATGAATAAGAACGAAGGAGAAATATAATTTAATTTGTATCTACCAGTAACACCATTTATAATTGCTATTATTTCATTTTTATAGACGGTGAGGTATGTTTTTCAAGTCGAAATCACAATAAGTACATGTTACTCTATTTATTTATGCCGATTTCAGATTTTTTTGTGGATTAATTCTACCTATGCTAATACTACCTTAAGTATATTTTATCTAGAAGTGATGACCTTAAATTATATAATTGAAATATAGTTGGACTACGCATTAAAACTATAGTAGTGAAGTTACGTAGTACAAGACGAATAACACACGATTTCCTATCAGGAGTTAGTTTTTGTTCTCGAAAGAGCTTTCTTATATCGGCAGTATCGTTTCAAAAGAAAGAAAAACCAGAAAAAATCGACGAAAATATTAGACGTTCCTTTAAAATGTATACATAAATGAGTACTAGCTGAGTACTCTCGACTTTGTTTGCATGTATTTTGTGATTAACTGATGAACTCAAGCACGAGTAGTGATGACGCTCGTGTGTAGACTTCATAAGGTGGCCATGCCAGTTGTCATGTTGTCATTCTTTGTATGTTCTGAAATTTGCATGCATGAGTACCCTATTGTTTGTGCTTCAAAATGTAATGCGGATATCATAATTAAACGCTAAAAATTACTTTTGGAAATAATATTCAACATCGTAGTTACACAGAAATATGTTTTTATCTTGTAAATTTGTATTTGTCAATCATAAAAGAGAGCTAATTCAAATTCATTGAGAAAATTATATTTATATAATTCTTGTTTGTAATTATTCAGCAATTCAATATTATTGTGTTATTTATTATCTAATTTTTATTCGTTATCGTTCTTTGTGTCTTAAGGATTCCGGACAACGCGAATGTGCTACATATTTCAACAAAGTCTGTATTTCTCTGAAGAATTTAATTCTATAATTTGTAAGCTCTCGATGATTTTGTACGAAGAAATGATGTATAACAATCATGTTTTCCCATTTCCTGCCAAATTCCTTCTCTTATTTTTATAAATATCTCACAGATTTTCTTCTCTCTCGTTTCCCAAATATCCTGGAAATAATTTCTTGAACAATGTTATCCGTCACAGAAGCCACTGACTGGACTAACAAAAAACCTTGGGTGAAAAGATCCGCATATAGAAAGGCTTAGTCAAAGTTGAGCAGAAGTTTAAAGGTTACACACTTTGACGATGAAATATCCTTTGACCCATAGGGCGAAGGTTCTATTTTAATCTCCAACCTCCAAGAACAAAGGGATGCCGGGCGAAGCGGTTGGGTGGGCGGAAGGATGGGTGGGCAGTGACTCGAGCGAGCCTCTTGCGAGGTGACGGGCCCCTGAACAAGCCGCGTGTGAAAGGCGTGTGGAAGGAAGGCGTATCGCACAGACTGGTCTAACCATGTTAGGTTTCACATTTAGGCAAGAAGAGAGGGAGAGAGCGCAGCTATCTCCCACATGCGTATAGAAAAATAATATACAGTGGTTGATTTCCTACGGTGTATCACCTCTAGTTAAGATTTCATTATCTCGGGAACCGAACTAATCATCACATACATTAATGCGCAAATTTTCCGAGAAAATTTTGCAATCCTTTTCTGCGTAACCGGATGGAACAAATCACAAAAGTCGTACATGAGAGCAGCGCTGTCCAACTTATATTTGCCCGCAGGCCATTCTCTAAACACTTTTGATCCATCGGGCTGGCAAGGGATGGAATTTGGATACGACGAATGAAACTAATGGGTCTTTTCTTTTTATATGCAACACCATATTTTGAATCTCTTCAACCAAGCTGGAAAACATTCCTGAATAAAAAGTATTTAATACTTAGTATAATATAATAATCTGACTCCCAGGCCTATTCAGCCTGCTGTAAAATGAGTGCCAGGGTCTATCCTGGGGTCAAACCGGCCGGAGCGAGATGCTGACCACATCTACTCCTCCTAGTGCTGAGGTTAAGAAATTACGGAGTTGTACCCTCCGCGAATCTCTCGGGCACCTTCGGGGCCTGTTGTAGGATAATTTGACTGTGACTTTTGTAATATAATAATTTGTGTTATAATAAAATGTTTTCATATTGTAATGTATGACGGGGCAATTTCGAATACTATTTTCTATTTTCTCTCACCGTACTTGAAAGCTGGATTCTTTTTAACCAAATAGATTGAATAAGTTCTCATGATTTACAAATCGTTGTTCTCATTATAGGTTTGTAGTTAGTTGCCTACGGTTAAATTACTGGGGAGTTAAAAAAGTTTGGTATTGAACATTTTTGACCACTTTAATATTTCATAAATTTGGATGTACTATCGTTTTAGTCAAAATCGAACGAAAATAACGGTTGCTACTGAGGTCTACATGAGTTTACTCACCAGATATACTCATGATATACATCGGGGAAGCAGCATGTACATATAATCCGGATTACAGCATCCAAGTGTACAATTGCGGTTGTTAACGGCAGAGAGTTCACTTTCCCATTATTACAGCCGTAGGAAATAACACATTGAAGTGAAAAGCTACAAAGATAGTTCATAATAATTTTATTAATGAATTTATATTGAAATATTTATTAATGCTTACATTTTATGATGTATATAGGATTAACTTTTATTATATTTGCAATTTGACAATTAAGGTATCTTGACTTTTTTATTCAAGCATTGGCAATGTAAAAATACAGATATTCCTTTTTATGGTATCAGTATTACGTATATTTTCTAGTAATCTGAGTAATAATTTATTCATTGTCTCTGTATACATTTATTCATCTTCCCTGTATATTATTACTCGGATATGAGATCAAGTTAGGTAGCTTTCTTATTCCACTCTGTGGATTTCATCAAAATCTGTTAAATATATAAAATTAAACTATTCATAAAAATCGATACAACGATTCCCAAGAAATTTGCACAAAGTCAGGTATATAATTAAATTATGTTAAAATTTTTATCGTAATATCAAAATTTTATATTGATGTATTTATTCTTAAGAATTAAAAAATAACCATTTTTAGCTGTTCAATTAATAAGAATCGAGTAATTACTTTTATTTATGCATATTTGCAAATAAATACTACCGAATATCCAAACTTCACGTTTAGAATGGTTTATTAAAAAGGATTCAAAACATAAGAAAATAGTGGAGATAATTTCCCTCCATCGTGCTAATTCACATGGGTTAGAAACAGACATACTTTATGCTGTCCGAAATGTGATCGTTATTATTATAAAGACGTCTTGAAGCAAAAAAGAGAAATCGGAGATGGAGGAACAGAAGACAACATATAGAACAATTAAGAAAACTTGCTCGCAAAAAAAATAATAACAACAGATTTTGGATGAAGCAAATAGAAAAGCTCAAGGTTTGGACTTAGAAATAAAGGTAATCGTAATGCGAACAAGACTGAGGGTATGATCGATTGTATTAATAATTTGAACATTATATTATTAATTTTATAAGAATTAAACACATTCTAGTCAATGATAATTCATTTTATTCAAGGTATGTGAGTTTAAACAGTTTGTATAATGTATGTTTAGTGTGATAAACGCACATTAATAAATAAACTTGTTCTTTTGCACTTTTTGTATAATTTTTGTTTCAATTTTGAAAATTGTTGCAATTAGTTAATTATTTTCATTTATACATTTATTGTCAACGTACAGTATAATGTTCCATAAAATATTGTAAAAACTAATTTGCAAAAAAATTAGGGAAAAATTAAAAATTTTCTGTGGAGAACCTGGAAAAGTTGGGGAAATTGGTATAAAAAAATACTGACTATTCAGTTTAAACTTGGCTCCATTGAATCATGTTTCTACGTAATTCCAATACAAAACAACCAAGTTTTATGATGAAATGTATCACAAGATATGTACTGACCCAACATTAGCATACATAAATAAAATCAAGAGTTTTTTTTCTAGAAACATTACACTGGCTACTGCCATAGTCATATTATATTTAGTGACTATACTTATGAATCACAACATTGTGGTTAACCTGTTTTCTATTCAGTGAAGTATTTTTATAGGAATATTTTTGATGAATTGCATATCTATTTGTGTGGTAGAACATTTGATCATTTACAACCCTTATCTAGTTTCTCTTAATTTTTTAATATAAAGAACACAGTACTGAAAAATACAATTCCATCTGAAATATTCAAGTGTGCATGAATTTCGAAAAGATGTGTGAAAACAGTCGACGTATGTACGATGTAAGAATTGTAACATTTATTCTAACAACAGAAAAAATGGGAAGTTCTAATGATTATAAATATCTCATTTCAACTATATTTACTGCAGATTGACGTGTGAATTTTGCTCATTAAAAAAAAGGAAATCTTACTAGAGTATTTTTCATTATGTAGTAAGTTGTAAGGCAAAAATCAGTACGAATTTTTTTCTTGGTAGCAACACTGCTCTAAACAACCCATCGCTAAAGAGGAAGAAAGGAGAACGCGGGAACCTCTAAACGCCGCCGTGACGCCTCTACTCCTTCCGCGTCGACGGGCATTACGTTGAATTAGAGGCAGCCGCATATTGAAATAATTACTTAAACCCTCGCTCAGTCGCTGGCCCTACTAATTGCGCGCGAAGCGGGAGAAGGATTAACCAACTGGGGGCTCGAAGAGGGTTCAATGGAGTGGGTGAGGATGGATTGCTTGTGGAGGGGATCGGCTGAGGAGTGATAGCATGCGCCTATAGTTACTTATCTCCTTCGTAGTGAGGAATACTTCTCGAGAATTCGATTTTCATTGATTGATTAGAAAGGAGAATGAAGAAATCTGGACCTTTATCATTTCTTGCTTAATCCTTATATAAGCAATACGACATAATGTAAAAAAAAAAATACTCATTATCATTATCTAGTGAGTAAACTCACAGAAAAACTGAGCAATACAGATACTCGTCATACGCTTCTCAATTGCGGAAATTTTTTTTATCCCTCGTCCTCCTGTTGATTTTGTCACTAAAAGCTTCTGAAAACAGGAAACTCTCTAAAACTGACGCGAACAGTTTTTCTTTGAAACTATTCTCTATAACGGGCAAAAAAGGCGATAATATAGTTCCGTCTCTAGCAACTATCTCCATCACGAGTCTTCATATCATATATGAATCTATTTCAACTACCGTTCAGACAAGGTTCTGTTCACTGTCTCGGTGTATTTTTTTTTAACTTCTGAAGTTCCTACATTGATAATGGACTCTCATGTGTATGGAAACTGAGGTAACCAAAGATCTGACCTTTTGAGGTACNAAAACAGTATCGATAATAGAGAAAGTTCCAAGAGGAAATTATTCTTTTATCCTAATTTGGGTAGTGAACATAAAATTTTACACGTCATTTATTTCCATGTATTTTTCTCAATAAATTAAAAAATAATAGTCACCATTTATTTCGCTAATTCTATTAATTTACACTTCTTTGATTTTATCATCTCAAAAGGGGACACTTTTCAATAAAGGACAAATTTTCAGGTTCCACGTTGACCGCTATTCAGAAGTTTCAACGTAATTACTCGTATTAATAAAGTTAACGAGCTTGAAAATATATGAAGGGTGGTCCATATAACAATGATTAAAGTACCTAGGTTCACATCTCGAGACGGAGGCTCGAACCCCGGATGGACTTAGTTGAATTTACAGTAGTAGTAAAGAATGAAGGGGTTCTGCAGTTAGTTTTCTCGTGGTGCTTCCATTTCCCCTCCCATTCACCAACAGCCTTCACTAATTCACGTCTTCATTTCACCCCTTCTCATCCAGTGCGTTTCGGAAACCTCCCGACGCAACAGTACAGTGCCATTTCGCCAAATTTAATCATACATATTTCTCTTCAACAGTTAAATTCCAGCACATTTTAGAATACATCCTTCATATTATTTTGAAAAGTTATCGACGTTTTCTGAAGCATATTCCGGATCCATGAATATTTTTGAAGCGAGAGTGGTACAAGTTTCCGTTTGACATATCACTCGAAATGCCTTTGAAAAATCCTCGAACTCTGACTCCAACATCGGTTCGGTTGTCACTTGTCGACCGAGCGACGCTCCAAGGGAACCACTGATGCGTTCGGCAGCTGACGTCTGGTGATGACGTTTAATTATCAATGTCTCTTTTTGACTTAAAAATGTGCACAAGTGCTTTATATCACTCGATGGAATGCGAAGAAAAAAGGGAAATAGCGTGGTTTTTATTTATCTCTTGTCATAAATCTGTACAGCATGATCAAGTGTTTTGACGTGGCAATATATCCGGGTGAAGAGCAAAAACCTGGGATGAGAGCATAGAGGATAAAAAAGAGGGTTTTGATGGATTAGTATGATGTACCAATGGGAATTGAAAACAGCTCAAAGTTATCCCTTAACAATTTTTATCTAGTTTTTCATATGCATAACAATTATATATATTTCGTTTTCGTAGTTTTGTAGAGAAGGTGGATATTATATACTATTTTTAATGAAAAAATGACCATCCGTACCTAAGAGGAAACATTAATAAACTGTGCTGTTGGAATGGACATATGTCGTGCGGTATTAACTTTTTAAATGACTTTACCATTTTAGTTATCTTCTGGGATAGCGTGAAAACACACAAAATAAAAAAAGACCTCATTGACGACTCCTGGTAATTTTTCAGTTATTGTATTGTTATCTCCAATTCAAAGCACTGTTATACATTGTTTTTCATTCGGTATAAGGGAGATACGATGGTTTCCGACCTCGTCAACATATGAGTGTGATAGAATGGCGTACGATAGCGTAGAAACCTTTCTTCCCCATAACTGCGAGAACCATCTGAAAAGAACTTTTTGCAGTTCTTTAATGATATATTACAGAATTAAATTACATTCAGGTGGAGCAACAAAATGAAATGTTGACAAAAGTTCATCTTTGGATTGCTCAGTCTCTATATTCTATAATGCTTTTCTATTAACGTAAATATCTTTTTGAACATTTTGACCCATTTTATTTCACAATCTACGAGGAATAATGTATGTGTATTATATAATTCACAAAATTCCAATAAAATCATTTTTTGTAGGATATAAGAAAAAAAATCATTTTAAGGATTTAGGGAAGTCTAAATGAATTTTTCTTAACAAAGCTCACAATTTTGGAGGAGATATGGAATTCAAATTTTTTTTCGGGGTACTAAAATTATTTTGGTAACAGTGTTGCTGTCATATTACGGCTTCCCTAAATATGAGACAAGAGTTTAGAGAATCGCGTAGTAGGTGATATCGGTCTCTTAAAAATAGTTTCCTTCTCATAAAAATGAAATTTAAGTTAACTTCGCATTAAAAACTGAGTTTTTTTTGCATTTCTCAATATTGAATAAAAACAGAATTACTAATTACCAGAATGAATTGACAAACTAATGAATGTCAATGAACTATTTATAAAAGACTGGACATTCGGACACCGCAGCTTGATAATTTTGTTATTTATTACCACTTTTACCTCCCTGTTATGTTTATCTCTCTTGCACATACGTTGTTTTAAAGCTAGGACGTGGCGTTGACCCCTTTTATATTTACTTCCTATGTTTTTCATTCGGACAATGATAGTATTTTTTTTTAATTACACCATTATTTCCATCCAAAATCTTGTACCGCCGACTTGTACAAAAGTATTTCTTTCACTCAAAAGCTTTCCTCTGCCTCTAGAGGAGGGCAGCACCCTCTCCTTAATCTGGATCTGTTCCCTGCGACAGAGGGAGCATTCTCACGGACGGAAAGACGCAGGGAGAGAACTAATCGATAACTGAAACAAGCATCCCAAAACTCACTTTTTGTTTCGAATGACGAAGAAAGGAAAACATGAATGAATTTTAATAGAGTTTTGACATTTAAGAGAAATATGGAGGAAATATGTTATTTTCCCAGAAAAAAATGTTAATGATGATTCTTTGTCCACGCTCTTTGAAATAAGTGTAAAATGCAACATAGTACATCGAAAAGTAAAAATATCTTATTCCCTTTCGTTAGTCATACGAAATAAATGTATATAAATGACACATTTATAAAACCTTAACAGTCGGGTGACAGTAACATCTTCAAGTACTGAAGATTAATTTAAACCACACATTATGCTGTCCAACGTGACACGAAATATTTATTCTTTATGAAAAATATTTCAATACATAAGTTGTGGACAGTATCATATTTTCTATTTATCCTATGTTTAAACCATGTTCATTTGTTCTGTTGTTATATTTATTGTTATATTTTGTTATTTCTTGATCACCTGACGACGACTTAAATCCAAGTCGAAACGTAGTGTGCTCTTTACAGAAATATAAATATTATTCAAAATCCATAAAAGGTCGTAAGTTATTAATTATTCATTTCATATTTTTCTATGTTAAAAAACATCCATATCTCAAATTTTTAGTGTTTAAAGTCATTGTATCTTGTATCTCTATTCACGTTCCCCAATACTGAAAGTGTAGAATCAGAGGCGGAATGTAGCGGATTAGCGTGCAATGTGAGCGTACAAAACACGCAGGGCTCTATTTGTATTTTGGCCACCTAGTTAGGAAGCCGAAGTAATGATTTTTTCTCTTCAATTGAATTTTACTGAGATGAACACGATTTTTTGACCATTGTACAGTGCGCACGCGCCATATGTGCGCATGGCCTTGAGTAGTAGCCTTTGGGCGAAATTGGTTGCGGGGATACTTTCCTAAAAACATTGGCTCTCTATCGGAGTAAAACCGACAGATAATAAGACCTTGTGTATAGTGTGATCCACATCAAAGCTAGATGCACGAAATTAAGCCTATTTTATTTCGCATTGACCGATAAAATACACACGGGACCGATAAAGGACACACGGGAATATCTGTTGTTAGGTTATTAACAGCCGGTTCGTACGCACAGTACTTCTAGTGTTCATTGTAGTTACAATAGTTTCATTAATGAGAGATGGGGAACACATTCTCGTCGTTGAAGCTCTTGTCAGATGATTAAAAACCAAAGATAGCATTCCAGAGTTAACAAAACGCGACATTTCAATCCGCACGTGGGATAATTACCGCACCGGAAGCAGCGCATCGAGGTGTTCGTTTTCCCCTCGAGCGAACGCCACCGATGGAGGTCCTGAGGCCGCGGAGGAGTAGGAGGCTGTGGTGTATTGGGGGAACTCGCTCGCGGGAGATGTGTCGGGGCCTATTGTTAGGTAATGTAATTGCCTCTGTTTTCGCCCGCCCTTCCTCCGCCTTCCGGAGGAACGCCGACACGTGGAGGGACATGGGAAGGGAAGAGGAGGATGGAGAAGATTGGAGAAAGGGAGGCCTTGGGAGAAGAGAGATAAGAGGTGAGGAAAACAGGGGAAGGCGAATAGAGAGAAGAATAAAAAGGGAGTGAAAATGTATAAAGGGAATATTTAGAGGAAGGAAGAGATGAATGAATGACGAATGAAACACCGGAGAAGAGAAGAAATTGACGTTCAGCGAAGCGAGACGGAAGTGGAGGAGAGTCCAGAGAAGTGTGAAGTAACGAGAGAAGTGCAGAGGCTGAAGGAATAGGTGTTGAGACAGGGGAGCAAGAGGGAGTTTACTCAGCTCCCCCTCATCAATCGACGCATAACAGCACGTGGGAAGAGGCGCCAAAGCTTTGTGGGGAGGGGCCGACATTTGCAGGATCTTTCAAAGTCTTGCGTTCTCACCAAACAAGGAAGGAACGCCTTCTCTTGAAAGGACAGGAACTCAGTGGAGCTAAGGTTGTACTTGATTGATTTTAGGGGAAGAAGAACCGCCCTCTCGAGTCACTGCTTCCGTGAGTGACGAAATACTTTTTGGTAGTAGAAGATGTTACTCCATGATGTTTCGCGATTTCAAAGTCAGTGATATTTTCTTTACAGTGAGAGAAACGATTTTTAAAGGTTAAATATATCAAATTATCTACTACAGACTTACAAGGACATGATGTGATTAAAACAATCCATTTAGTTCCATAGCATTTAATTGAGATAAGGGTATTTATTTTCGTTGTCTTAAGTAAATTAATAATACAATTAAAATAGTTTAAAAATGCATTTGCATTAAACATTACCTTATTTAGTCTAGTACAGTGTAGTTACATCTCAATTTGAATGTGGAAATATTACAAAATAATTTGAGAGAACATGGTAACATCTGAATACATGATATATCTGAACAGCTTTGCATCGATTTTATGTCGAAACTCTTGTTGTTCAAAGGAACCGAGATTCAGACGAAACTTGCGTTATAAAATGCGGAATGAGTTAGAATCAAGTTTTAATTACTACACGTATTTTTTTGTTCAGAAATATTACTCTGCCAACTGCTGATATTAATTTTTACTTCGACGCTTAATGTTTACATTGCTAGGATGATTTTGTTCTTACTCAATCTTGATTATATAGAAGTGTTTTAATGTGTCATAAAAACGAATGGAAACACAAATTATGAAGAATCAATTAATTATATATTCCTAACTTTCAAACGTAGTTAAATTGTCCTTTTTGTGTACACACAATAAAAGTAGTGCGCATCCCTTTTTCGGTTTTAATTCATAATGGTGTCTTTTTGTAATATCTTATTCCACCTCCATTAAGTAGGTAAAACATAAAAAACAAATTAAATTCACAGCGTTGTAAATTAATATTTTATTTATTTATGAAATCTTGAAGTTTGAAGTTGTATTTCCAGTTACATTTTCTTTCGAATTTCCTCTTTGGGAAAGAATACTTGAAATCATGAAGTGAAAAGTAAATAAAACAGCTATTCAAATTTTTCTCGTTAGCATTTCCACTTTTAATTCCGTGAAAGAATTACTCGAAAAAATGTTTCCAGATTAATACCGGGCGCTTAGAACTAATTTCTTATTTCTTGATCCAAGAGAGAGATTTCTGATTCAAAGAGAAACTTGGAAAGCAATCACTAAAGATTTTCAAGATGTTTTATTATAACTAATATTGTCTTATTCGTTCAAATTAACCATCGCGTCGCTCAACTTCTATAAAAAATGAGTAAGCAATGTTTGCTAAAAATATTTTTTTTAATGTTTAGATCGTTCTCAGTACTTCTCAGTAACTCGAGAAACACTTCACCCAAATTTATACAAAAATAATAAACTACCTTATTCAATATAAGTTATGGATTAACTTATTACGCTGAAATGGAATGAAATAATTTTGAACTTACTTTGTTAATATTTAAAATAGTGAGGCGGAAATTTCAACTATGATGTTCTGCGTAAGGAAAGTAATAGCTAATACCATACTAGAATATAAAAACATCCTCGCTCGCTCAAATAACCTAAACAATTTGATGTTTAAGAAACTCTTTGTGTGATTATTTCACGATGTTGTTAATCAATGTCGTTTCTGATGAATTGTGCTTCATATTGCAGTATATATATA
>NNCF01131415.1:0-33981 GCA_002313205.1 Laupala kohalensis | reverse complement strand
CACAGCCTCCAGGAAGCAACCACGTTCACCGCGTGTCGGTGAAACTTCCACCCTTCTGGAGCGACAGGCCGGCGCTATGGTTCGCGCAGGCCGAGAGCCAGTTCGAGCTCTCCGGTATATCTTCAGAGACAACGCGGTACAGTTATATCGTATCGCAGCTGGACTGCCGTTTCGCCGCGGAGGTGGAGGACATTCTCCTCAACCCGCCAGTTGCAGAACCGTACTCGCTCCTAAAAACGGAGCTCATCCGGCGCCTCTCGGCCTCCGAGCAGCAACGCGTGCGCCAACTGATCGGCGGAGAGGAGCTGGGAGACCGCAAGCCGAGCCAGTTCCTGCGCCACCTTCACAACCTCGCGGGCGCTACACAAGTCGACGACAGGTTTCTGCGCGAGCTGTGGCTCCAGCGCTTACCAACGTCAGTTCAGGCGATCCTGGCCACGCAGAGCGAACTCGCCTTGCATAAGCTCGCCGATCTCGCAGACAAGATCCTGGAGGTCGCCCCGACGCCCGTTCCGTTTGCCGTGCACGCTGCGCGCGCCCCGCCCGCCCCGCCGGCCATCACCTTAGACGCCCTTGCGCGTCGCCTCGGCGAGCTCTCGCAACAACTCGCCGCATTGCAACCGCAACGCCACCTGGGAGAGCGACCGCGCTCGCCATCTCGCTCCCGGATAGGGCGCAGGGGAGGCCCGCCCCCGAACGGCGTGTGTTGGTACCACGCGCAGTTCGGTCCAGCAGCCACCAAGTGCCGCGCGCCGTGCACGATGGCGGGAAACGCGAACGGCAGCCAGTAGTTGCGGCGACTGGTTGCCCTTGCTGCCCGACGGGAGGCAGTCGCATCTTCATCGCGGAAAAGAACAGCAAGCGCGAGTTCCTCATTGACAGCGGCTCGGACTTGTGTTGTTTCCCGCGACGCCTCCTGCCGGGCCGCCGCACGGCGACTACGTTCGAGCTTGGGGCGGCCAACGAAACCCGCATCAAAACATACGGCCCCCTGCGACTCACGCTCAACTTAGGTCTCCGCCGCGATTTCTCGTGGTGTTTCGTCATCGCTGACGTCGACGTGGCGATCATCGGGTCCGACTTCTTGGCGCACTACAACCTCGCCCCGGCCTGTCGCACGAAGCAGCTCGTCGATCTCACCACGGGCCTCTCCGTGAAGGGGACCGCCGCCACGACGACGCAGTGCAGCGCCAAGGCTATCATCGCACCCTCGCCGTTGGCGGCACTCTTCGCGGAGTTCCCGGACATCACGCGCCCGCCCGGGCTGCCCCGCGCGGCGCGACATGACACTGTCCATTTCATCCGGACGACGGACGGTCCCCCCGTGTCATGCCCGCCGCGCCGCCTCGCGCCGGAAAAACTCGCCGTCGCTAAGACGGAGTTCGACGAGATGGTGCGAGTTGGGACCGCGCGACCGTCCGACAGCCCGTGGTCGTCACCGCTGCACCTCGCCAGGAAGGGAGCCGACGCGTGGCGTCCGTGCGGGGACTACCGCGCCCTAAACGCGCGCACCGTCCCCGATCGCTACCCGGTTCGCCACATCGGCGATTTCACGCACGACCTCGCGGGTTGCACCGTCTTCTCGACGATCGATCTGGTAAAGGCATACCACCAGATCCCCGTGCACCAAGGAGACGTGTGTAAAACAGCCATCACGACGCCTTTCGGACTCTTCGAGTTTCCGTTCATGACGTTCGGGTTACGGAACGCGGGCCAGACTTTCCAGCGGTTTATTGACGAGGTGACGCGGGGACTGGACTTCTGTTTTCCGTACCTGGACGACATCCTCGTATTCTCACGGTCCGACGAGGAACACTACCAGCACCTGCGTGCGTTGTTCGAGCGCCTCGCGCAGTACGGCGTCGTGGTGAACACCGGAAAGTGCATTCTCGGAGCCACCGAAGTGACGTTCCTCGGCTACTCAGTGTCCGCCGCGGGCACGCGCCCACCCCTCGACCGCGTCGCCGCGCTCCGAGACTACGCTCGGCCGGAGACGGCGCAGGGGCTCCGTCGCTTCCTCGGAATGGTGAACTTTTATCGTTCCTTCGTGCCACGAGCGTCTGAACTCCAGGCTCCGCTGCACGACGCTCTCGCCGGAAGAAACCTAAAAGGGAAGGACCCCGTGCCCTGGACACCGGAGCTCGAGAGCGCATTCGAGACATGCAAGGAGGGCCTGTCGACGGCCACACTCCTCGCACACCCGGTTCCCAACGCGCCATTAGGACTTTTTACCGACGCGTCGAGCGTGGCCGTGGGCGCCTGCCTGCAGCAGCACGTCAACGACGCCTGGCAGCCCCTCGCATTTTTCTCACGGAAGATTAGCGGTCGACAGGCCGAGTGGCCGGCCTACTACCGCGAACTACTCGCCGTGTACGAGGCAGTGCATCATTTCCGCCACATTCTGGAAGCTCAGCACTTCCGCATTTACACGGACCACAAGCCGCTTGTCCACGCTTTCTCACAACGCAGGGACAAACTCCCTCCCGTCCAGGTGAACCAACTAGCCTTCATCGCGCAGTTTACCACGGACGTGGAGCACATCCGCGGCGCCGACAACGTGGTGGCCGACTGCCTCTCGCGCGTAGAGGCCATCACTCAACAACCCTCGCACCAGGACATCGCCGACGCCCAGGTGGGCGACGAGGAGATTCAAGACTATCTCAGCCCAGACTCTTCACTCCGCCTACAGCGCGTCGACATCCCGGGGACTTCCACCACGCTCCTCTGTGACGTGTCGACGGGCCGCCTCCGCCCCTTCTTGCCCACCCCGCTCCGCCGGCGGACATTTCAGGCCCTTCATGGACTCAACCACCCGGGCATACGTGCAACTGCCCGCCTTGTCGCGGAACGTTTCGTCTGGCCGTCCTTACGCAAGGACTGCCGCGACTGGGCACGCGCATGCGAGCCCTGCCAGCGCGCAAAGGTGACGCGCCACGTCAAGGCCCCGCTAAGCACCTTCGCTACGCCGTCCGCGCGGTTCGAGCATGTCCATGTGGACATCGTCGGCCCGCTTCCCCCTTCCTCCGGATTTCGCTACCTGCTGACAGTAGTTGACAGGTTCACACGCTGGCCGGAGGCGTACCCGCTCGCGGACATCACCTCCGAGAGCGTCGTCCGGGCTTTCCTCATCGGCTGGGTGGCGAGATTTGGCGCACCGCGGCGAATGACTTGTGACCAAGGTCGCCAGTTTGAGTCGCGGCTTTTCCGCAACATCCTCACGCTTTGCGGCACGGAGAAACACCGCACCACCGCCTACCACCCCCAGGCCTCGGGCATGGTGGAACGTTTCCACCGTACTCTGAAGGCGGGGTTAATGTGCCATCAGGGTGAGGCCTGGCTCACGGCCCTCCCGTGGGTGCTCCTCGGGCTCCGCAACACGCTGAAGGAGGACATCGGAGCGTCCGCCGCCGAGCTAGTGTACGGCGAGCCGATGCGCCTTCCCGGCGAACTGCTCGCCGCACCACTGCACTCCAGCCCATCTGCTGACGCCACCTGCGTCCTCACGCAGGTACGGGAGCAGATCGCCCGTCTCCGCCCCACGCCGGCTGCACGCCACGCGCGGCCGGCGTCATTCGTCTTCACGGACCTGGCGCAGAGCACGCACGTTTTCCTCCGGGACGACACCGTGCGTGGCGCGCTGACGCCACCTTACACCGGGCCACACGCGGTCCTGCAGCGCGACGACAAGACTGTCACGCTGCAGCTCCGCGGGCAACCCTCCCGCGTGTCCATTGACCGCGTGAAGCCGGCCTACCTGCCCGTGACAGACGTCCCCAGCGCCGTCACCCGCGGCGCCGCCTCAAGCACCCCCAACGCCGCCCCAGACGGCGGCACTTCCGGCGCAGCCCCAGTTTGTGGCGGCTCCGGCGCCCCCGCTGACGGCGACTCCGCTGACGGCGACCACGCTGACGGCGCCCCCACCAACCGAGGCGCCCTGAGAGATCCCGCCGGTCGCCCCGGGCCGCAGTCGCGCGCTGCTAGCGCCGACGACGCCGTCACGCGACGTTCGCGCGCCGGCCGCCACGTACGCTTCCCGGCCTTTTTCCAGCCCGGCTAGGCTCCGCCTCTCCGCGGGGGGGTGGTGTGGCGGCCTGCGCGCGGATGCGCTCCGTCGCGCCGGCCAGGCGAGTGTACAACCCACCCTCTAACGGCACCAGAGGATTACCATTGTCTCGCCTTCCTGGAACGCGGGGCTACCGGCCTCGCCACAAGGAAGCCGTTGTCTACCTGCCCGAAACGCGGCGCCGAGGAGTCAACCAGTGGGTTCCGAAGAGGCGTACGAGAAGCATCGAGCTAGTGTAACGAACCCCCAAATATATATATATATGCATGTATGTCTATATGTCTATATGTCCCGGAACTCTTTGAATCAAACAATATTACCATACATAGTTTTCACCTATCTCTAAACGTTTAGGAGCATAAGCGAATATCTCGCTCCTTTCACTGATGTTATCGACATTCATTAAAAAATCAATTTCTATCTTTCTTATCACATATTTTAAAAAGTTTAAAGTTAGCCTATGTGCATCCCGGACATTTAAACTTTCTCTTTGCCTAATTTCATCACGATCTGTTCCGCAGTTTAGTCGTGATCAAGTAACAAACATTATTTTTTCATTTTATTTCTCCTTTTGAACCCGGATTCTCGACCAACCGGCCATTACCTCGGTTTTCTTTGTCTCGTTTTGTTTCTGGTGTTATTTATCGTTGTCTCTTTTCAATCTTATATCTCATACGCAGTTTGTACTGTTTTTTGACAATAAATTTATTATTATTATTATTATCATTTCCATCTTATTTCTTTATGTTCTTTCTCCTATCTCCTTCCTTGTTCCCTGCTGTCATATCTGTTTTGCCAGTCAAGGCTGTTCCCACTTTGTCGTATATACTGCTGGGGCATATACGTTCCCCATCTCTTTCGCAAGGAGGTGGGGAACTTCCTACTATATTGCTATATTCTTTCTTCACACTCATTATTCTGTCATAATAAGCTCTGTTCGTGGCTATGTATTTTATCCAATTCTTGTCAGTATAAATTTTGTCTCTTCAATTCTTTCATCCAATGTGCCCTTTCTTCTTCTGCAAGTAGCAAACGCATTTTTAAATTAGTATGGATTTTCTGTATTCTTGAAAACAATATTTATTTTCTCACCGCAACCGCAAGTGAAGCCACTGGTTCTCGAAGCCAGAGAGGCCGCCGGGGAAGGACAGGGTGTTGGCCTAAAAAAGGCGCCGCTTATGCAAATCCGTTGCGCCGACGACCCGACCCTCCCTCGCATAAACAACTCTCATTAGCAGCCAGAGCGTGGGGCCCTTTCCCTCCCCACCTCTTCCCTTCACGCGGCCTCTGTGAGTCGCAAACTCCTGGGACGCGAGCGAGCGAGCGACAGGCTGTCAGAATTCGTCGAAGTTCCCTCGAGTGAGCTTATGCTGTGGGCTTCTGTCGGTTCAAGGTTATTGATAGCATTAGGGCTTCCAATAAATTAAAAACACAGATAATACAGTGAGTCCAATCAAGTTTTTTAAAGAATAGCTGCAACTTATAAAAATCTTACAGAATTTGTGTGATAACCATTTAAAACATCTGATACAATAACTTCCGTTTCAGTACTTTAATGTTAAATTCATCTGAGAGTTTGTTTGTAAGACTATTTCTGTATCGTCCTCGACATTGAAAGCGAGGAGTGACACACCATTAAAAAAATTAATTATGCCTGTACCACCACTAACCCAATTGGAGGAAAAATATTTGAGGTGTTTATTTTCTTGGAGGGGATCTTTAGGGCTCAACAACGGCAAGGTCATTAGAACCCTTTCAGGTGAAAAAATGCAGTTTCGCACCATAGGGAAGTGCCGTAGTGACTTTTCCCCGTGTGTGGGACTCGTCGAATATCTCGACGATACCCACTAAAAACCCTCCTGAATTCAACAAATATCTAAACAGAAAGACGATAGAAAAGAAAAGGAAACAGTTGCCGAACACAGTATATCGCAAAATCGAAAAAGATCTGAAAGTTACAATTTTCAAAATACGGGAAAGAAGGATAAAAGGAAGANAATACGGAAAAGAAGGATAAAAGGAAGACAGGGAAGACGAAAGAAGAATGCTAATTTAAACTCTCCCGAGAAGTTGTGGGAGGAGCCCCAATGTACTCTCAAAAATCAATAGTTTATTATCATTATCCGTTTTATTTCCGAGAATTGTTGGTAAATCTGCATCCAGACCAATTTTTCTCCGTATTCTCGTGAATTTTCTGCAATCAGTTAGTAGATGACGCACTGTCAGAAGAGTTACACTCCTCACAAACAAGTTCATCATCAAGTAGCAATGGATGTGATGGCGAGAAGAGTGATCTGAAACTCCCATCAGTTTCACTCCGTAAGATCCAAGTAACATATCACGTCTTCTGTTAAGAGATGGGTCGCCAGCGTCTACTAGCAAGCATTCTATGCGACCAGTGCGGAAGGCAGAAGGCCCGTTGCAATGTGAACTCCTGCTTGATGGATACTGTTTAGGGACCTGAGTGTCGATGGTGAAGTGGAGGCGTACACAATACAGCAATAATCTAATACAGACCAAACAAGACTTCTATACAGACGAAGAAGGCAAGTGCGGTCTGCGCCCCATGATGATACGCTTAGGCAGCGAAGGAGGTTTAGAGATTAATTACAACAGGATTGTAGTTTTCGAATGTGGTTGCGCCAAGTTAGTGTGCGATCGAATATGAGTCCCAGGAATTTTTGCGGAGTCAACGAAAGAAAGACGTTGGCCCCCAAGAAAAATATCTGGATCATTGTGGATATGGTATATCCTTCAAAAATGCATACTGTACGACTTGGAAACAGAAAAACATGCTCCACTCGTGTAAATGGTTTAAAACCAATTGTAGTTGCCTCTCGATGACAGAGATGATGCTAGACGAACAATAGATGGCAAAGTCGTTAACGAAAAGAGACGCATGTACCGGTTCTCGAACCACTGACAGAATGATGTTTATGGCTGTGGCAAAGGGAGTGACGTTCAAGATTGAGCCCTGTGGGACACCATTTTCCAAAGGATGGTTAGATGATAAATGAATTCCGAGGCGAACGCGGACAGAGCGTTGAGATATGAAGCTCTTCAGGATCAGAGGAATCCCCACTAGTGTTGTGTCATAAGCTTTCTCCAGGTCAAAAAATATGGCCACAAAGTGTTCCTTCAATACAAACGCTGATGAGATGGTGGATGATTACGCAACAAGGTAGTCCAGCGTTGACCGATGTTTTCTGAAACCACATTGAATATTGGTCAGACTTCACAATCCCAGAGACCAAACAATGCGACGATTGATCATTCTTGCAAACGCAGCTTCTGAGAGAAATCGGTCGAACGTGCGACGGATTAGAATGATCTTTTCCCTCCTTCGGAAGAGGAATAATTATGACCTCACGCCATTGAGCAGGTACGGAATTCTCATTCCAAATAAAGTTAAAGAATTTCAGAAGGAATTTCATACCTATCTCGGGAAGGTGTTTTAGCATCGCGTTAAGTATTTAATCAGAACCAGGGGCTGTATCAATTTTGTCTTGTCGATGAGTGGTTTATCGAAATAAATTTTGTACCTCCTGTTCTCTGAAATGGGTTTTCGGAAATATTTGTAGTATAGGGCAGTGTCTTCTATTAGTCCATACTTTCTGCACATTTTCTGATGAATAATATTAGCAACTTGATTGAATCTGTGGGTGTAATCTGTCTGTTCTAATAGAGTGCATCCTCCTGTGATGTGTTGTATTATTATTTTTTTAATTTTTGTCTCGGAAATACACCCGGTATAAAGTGACTGAGTAGCCATTTCGGCATACCTCCCTCCTTGCTTATCTTTGAAGTTCAACACAGTGCGTACAATTCTATACGTCTTCAAATGTCAGATTGTTGTGATTTAGTGTTTCTTTCTGTTGCATTTAGCCCGGGTACTTTTTAGACTTAGTATTACTCTCTTATGTTTCTTATTAACTGTTCTTGCTAACTATCTTAGTTCTGTTCAACTGACAATTCGCGGACCACATGCAGCCCTTAATACTTCCTTTACGACCCACGATTCATATAACATTTTACATTCATTTTTTTCACCAAACGTTAAGGGGGGAGGGTTGTATTGTAATTCTAAACTGTCACAATTAATATTTTACGTGACATGTCCAGTAATAGAAAATAGAAACCTGGGTTCAGAACCACAATACAAATTAAGTTTTTACAATACGAAAACATTATAATATGAATTATTAGAGAAACATCCATACTAATATAAAAATGCGAAACGCGAAAGTGGGTCAGACTGTTAGTTACTTGATCATGATTCAACCACTGAACCAATCTTGGTGAAATTTGGCAAGGAGATAGATTAGATGTTCAGGATGAACATACGCTTTTATTTTTTTAAATGTGTAATAATAAAGATGGAAATTGTTTTTGACAATAAACGTCGATAAAATCGGGAAAAAGAGGATTATATTCGCTTAAGGCTGTCTAAATGGTGAGAGATAGGTGACAACTATAAATGATAATATTATTTGCCTGGGAGAGCACTACAAAAAAGTCTATCTACAAAAATACAGCATATGTCTATCTACAAAAATTAACCTAAATTATCGATAATGCATTATTAACAATAGAAGTGTTAAAATACTTGAATTTTAAGAGAGTAATTTAAGAAGGAAAAAATCAATCATCATCAAATTTAATGAATTATTTGTTTTGTGTATTTATAATGACAAAAAAGTCTTTAAATAGTAATATTTCGACAAAGTTTAGATTTTAGAAGAATTTTAATGAAGTGGTGCAGCCGCGTTATACCTCAGAAGTTAAAGTCTGACCGGTGCGACTTCCTCGAAATGATGTACTGTATACAGTCAAGTTTTGTATTTATATTATTATGAATTTGAAATATTAGGGTGCCGTACATATTAAAAAAACCGGTAAGTAAAAGTATTTTGTTCTAACAATATACATAGATTTTAATTTTTCCTGAATAAAAGATGATAAGTCTAAGAATCCCGTGCAAATCTGGGTAATCAGCTTGTAGTAATATACTAGTATATAAATGCGTAACACGAAAGTGTGTCTGTCTGTTTGTTACTTAATCACGACTGAACAACTAAACCGATCGTGATGAAACTTGGCAAGAATATAGCTAGGCTAACTTTATTTTTTTAATAAATGAAAAGAAAGAAAGAAAATGATTTTGACAATAAATGTCGATGAAATCTGGGAAAAAAAGAGGTATATTCACTTACGCCATCTAAACGGTTGGAGTTACGTGATAACTACGAATGGCAATATTGTTCGCCTAAAAGAGTTCTACAAAAAATGTACGCGACAACATATGTCTATCTACGAAGGTTTATCTATATTATCGAAAAAACGTTATTAAAAGTAGGAGTGTTAAAATACTTCAGTTTAAGACTGTACATCAAGGAAAAGAACCAATTCTCAGAAAACGTAATCCGTTTTGTTTTATGCACTTAACGAAGATTAAAAAAACATATTTAAATCGTAAAATTTGAACTAATGGTTTAGATTTTAAAAGCGTTTTAATGAAATGGTGCAGCCGCGCTGCCGCCGTTGTGTGTGGCCTCAGAAGCGAAAATTCGACCTGCGCGCATCCCAGCAAGTGGGTTCCTTGGTCTAACATGTAAAAAAAACTCCTGGCAACCCTGGGTAATCAGCTAGTACTAATATATAAATATGTAACGCGCTGTGATTGTTACCTGATCACGACTAAATCACAAAACCGATCGTAATAATATTTGGGAAGGAGATAGTTTAGATGTTCAGGATGACGATGGGCTTACTTTTATTTTAAA
The DNA here is from genome assembly GCA_002313205.1 of Laupala kohalensis. Classification (NCBI taxonomy): domain Eukaryota; kingdom Metazoa; phylum Arthropoda; class Insecta; order Orthoptera; family Trigonidiidae; genus Laupala; species Laupala kohalensis. The sequence goes on along the minus strand of NNCF01131415.1, from coordinate 24,135 downwards.
AATGTGTGACAAGGAAGTTAGAAATGGTGTTTGACGATGTCAATAAAATCGAGAGAAAAAGAGAGATGCTTACGCTGCCTAAACGGTTACGGGATAGGTGACAACTATGAATGGCAATATTGTTTACCTTAAAGTGTTGTACAAAAAGGTTCGCGACAGCATATGTCTATCTACCAAAATTAACCTATATTATCATTAAACGTTACTAAAAATAGAACTGTTAAAATATTTAAATTTGAGACACTAATTTAAGCAGTAGAAAATCAATCATCGTCGCATTTTTTGGGTTCTTTGTTTTGTGCAATTAACAAAGATTTAAAAAATCTTTAAATCGTAAAATTGCGACGAAAAGTATATAATTTTAATGAAATGGTGCAGTCGCGTAATGCCTCGGAAGTGAAAGTCTGACCAGCGCGGCTTCCACGAAATGATGTACTGTATACAGTCAAGTTTTGTATTTGTATTATTATGAATTTGAGAAATTAGGATGTTGTACACGTTTTTGAAAACAGTCAGTAACAGTTTTTTCGATCTTACAATATAGATAGATTTTATTTTTTTCCTCAGTAAAAGAAGAATAGACTCAGAAAAATTCGGGGCAACGCCGGGTAATCAGCTAGTATAAAATAAAGAAATATACTATTTAATTTTTCTAGCTTTAAATAATATACATTTGTTGATGAGATTGCTTTACAAATAAGTAAATATGACCCATTAGTTTTATTCATCGGGCAACATTTTGCCAAACCCCATGCCGTGCCGGCTAGATCGATTGAAAGTGTACAGAAAATGGCCCGCGGACTAAGATAAGTTGGACGGCTCTGAACTATGATGAATTTTTTTTAATGGGGCTTTAGGGCTCGTCAATGATGAATACATCTTTATTATTATTATTATTATTGTTAACCTCTATTTTCACGACTGGAGGTTGTGGTAGTCGGATAAATTTATGGACACCTCCAGGTCACAACCATAGAAATATACTACCTACTGGAAATCTGAGTAATACGGGGGTCAGCGGGAGAACTGCCGGTTACCAAGCCACCCCCACTCTAGTCGGGGGTATTGCACTACGTTGCCAATACTTTGAGCCGCTCGCCGCACCAACAGACACGTGTGTCATTCACGGAAATTAATATTGGGCACAGTGATGTTATCTCCTTTCTTTCACTTTGTCAAGACAGGAATATAAATCGTTAATTAAAATAGTCAACACGCGTGTTACCTACAAATGCAATAACTCTTTCGTGAAGAATAGTGGCTTTTTTCATTAGTATGCAAAAGAATTTGTCTTACCTGCTGAACCTTCTGTATCTTTTAAAATTATACATTTTCCAACGCAGTAATACAAATTTCAGAATATGTTAAGTAACTATTTAAGTATCTAAACCATGATATCATTGTTGTAGTGAGTAGATTGTTGATTTTTTACGAAACAAATGTAACGGAACAAAGATTTATTCGAAAATTTGTCCTTTACATAAGAATTAGTTTTCTTTTTTCTCAAAGCAGTAAATATATTAATTAATATTCAGGTTTATTTTAAAGTTTTCTCGAGACTTTAAAAAAGAAATTGAAAATAACTACGAAAAGGAAAAGTTTCACTCCTTTAAAATATTCAACTACCTTCAGTGCTCATTTTATACATTAGAGGAAGGAGGAATCATTTTTTTAACATTAAAAAGCCGTCACTACAATATTTGACTTTTCACCTCATATTCGGACATCACAACCTAAACGGTGGAGAAACATTGAAAGATTTCCAGTAAGATTAACTAGAACGAATCCATAAAAAATTCTCTAAAAGGTCTTCCTAAAATTATTTTTCGTACAGTAAAAGTGACAAATCAAATTGGTAACTGTAACCCACTACGAGGGTAGGCTGAAAAGTAATGCACACATGCTTGTAGAGTGCGAACAAAAACAGATAGCAAGATCGGGCAAAAAGTACAATTCTTAATTTTCAAAATCAAATATTTATTTTTCAACATAGTCACCGTCAAGGCTAACACATTTCTCCCAACGTGTAACAAGTTTTTTCATTCGGTCACTGAAAAATTATTCCGACTTTTCTCGAATCCAGGGCTTGAGAGCACACTTCACCTCATCGTCCAAGGTGTAATGATTATCCTTGAGGTCTTTCTTGATGTAGATATTCAGCGAGCTGTCTTTTCTCTTTCGGATCGTAATGATGGACTCCTGACTCGTCCCCTGTCACAATATTTTAAAAAAAAGTCGTCTCCTTCGTCACGGTAGCGCTGCAAAAGTTGCTCGCAGCATTCCAATCGACGCTGTTTGGTCTCGTCTGTGAGACGGCGAGGTAATCATCGTGCACAGATGTTAGGGTATCCCAATTGTTCAATAATGAAACAGACACGTTCCTTGGATATTCCAATATGGTCTGTGTTACGCTTTTGAGTGATTCGCCGGTCATTTTAATCAAATCGTCGACGACCTTGCGATATTTATCGTCTAAGGCATTGGTCACACGTCCGCTGCGTTTTTCATAAACAATAATGGGTTTTTCTAGGCTCGCAACCACGAAATTTTATTACCCATCTATTGATGGTGCCTTCCCTCATAGAAGTTCATAGAATAAAGATTCTAAGATAATATGCTTATAATTCGTCGAATAAGATAAGAATAGTTGACCAGTGCTGATTGGTCATTCTTCGTTTTGGGTATGCTGACATTGACATCGTCGAAATTGATTTTGATACTTTTTCCCACGATGCCAGTTTGGATAATTGAACTTTCGGATAACTGACTTTCTACGGTATTATAATTACACCATTAATTTTTTTTGTCACAATTATGTGTTTCGTTTAGAATTTAATTAAGAAGAAAATGATTCAATCATCAAAATTTAGCTAAGAAACATATTCTAAATACTAAACTGACCACTAAATTACAACAGATGTGCAATTCTGAATAATTTGTATTAGTATTTTCGTAGGAATTGTATTCACTTCTAAGGCGTGTGACTGGTTGACGTTTTTAATCCTAGGTCGCTACCCGCTCTCTGTAGGTCCGTTTACACAGGACAAGTTGTAAGGCATATTGTCTGTTCCGTTTAAACACAACCTCCCTCAAAAATGAAATAAACTGCCTGTGATTTCACCAGGCAGAATTTTTTTTGTTTTGTTTTTTTTTTTGTGGGGCTTTACGGCTCGTTGACATCGAGGTCATTTGAGTCCTAAAACTCTGTATAGGTAGGGAAAATGCAGTTACGCTATAAGGAGAGCCAACATGACTCTCGCCGAATGGCTCAACCATACCTACTAAAAACCCTCCTGAATTACAATGTATCAAAACATTTAAAAAAACGAGGAAAATGAAAGATACCCTAGCCCTAATAGCGTCGGGATCGAAAACAACTAGAGGTGACCAAGGAAGGTCTGGAAAGTGAAAGGAAGGAGCCTTGCACAAGTGGAAGTAATGCCAGACAGCTNTTTGCCACCCCCCCCCCCCCCGTCGACTGTAGTGGTGGAACTCTGCCAGGCAGCCGGCTCGCAGACCCAACACAGAGTCAGTGTTCCAGTAGATAGTGTGGCTAATCTCATTTTTAACCTCCGTATTAAATAAGTAAGGATATCTTGCATTTAGGCCCAAATAAAACAATTTCTTTGTTACGTCAACGTTTCAATATAAACTATATCTACATCCGGGCTACATAATCATCAACAAAATGATATTTTCATCATAAAGGATATTTTCACATACACTAAACTACAGTACTCTTAACCAACAGAAAAACAATTATATACATATATAAATCATGATACATACCTAACAATTCTAAAACCTTATTACTATGTTCACATCATCCATAACAATCCTTCACATACTTCCCTCCAAAGATCCAAATCCATTTCGTAACATTACTTTACATCAGCACTAATACGTACTATCAGCAAGCAATTCTTATTCTGACTGATCTAAGGTATCATGTGCACCCCCCTCCCATTATTCACAGTAGTGACGCCACATTGTTGTCAACCTTCATGGTAGAGAGGAAAGATAATATCTATAATTAAAATAATTATCTTCCAACAATAAGATGTAAACATAAATTACAATATAAAAATATAAAACACATACATACAACAATAAACTATATTTGAATACCACACAACGCATCTGTGAATTCACGAAACTATACTTATAAGACACATGAGTTGGTACTACCTTGCTTATTATCTACAAAACTATTAAAAAGTCTTACGAGAAAAAAAAGGACAAAAAATTCTTTGATAGGTAGGTTACCATTAGAATATGTAACTCCAAATTTTGGACCTACACTGAGAAAATTAGCAATATCTTCAGGTAATTTTTCATAAGTAATATTCACTACCTACCTATCAAAGATTTGATATATGATGTAGATAGAATTGTAAGTGATATCAAAGATAAATCTACTCAGGATGAACTTAGAGCCAAATGTACTGATATTATAACAAATTTTACTAAATCCAAGAAGTTCCATAACAACCCTAGGGAAACAGATATCAATAAATTATGTACAAAGTTCTTCTCTGTATGAGATTCTTGACGATGTTATATTATCATTTTTATTACAATCTTTTTGGAAATTATCCATCGTCTTTACCTGTTTATATCTTCATAACAGGTGTACTTTCGTTTTGTAACGTTTCTTCAGGTGACCGGCAGCACCGGTATTCGAACAGAGTACCTTGGCTCTTAAGGCGAGGACGTTACCATTGGGCCACTGCTAATCTTTCCAGCGAAGAATTATTAGTTTGAAGAACTGAGAAAACCAATTGTACAGTTGTCATGAAAAAGTCAATCATAATAAAACGATTGAATTATTAGATGATAAACAAACATATCAAATTCTGAAAAATGATCCTACCAATCAAATTCAAGGCAGAAATAATAAACTGATTTTAGATTTATTTCATAAACTGTTGTTGATTTTTCAACAAAAATGAGGCTAGTATGTATAGTTCAAGGAGTTCAAGGATTTATGGATAAGTCAAAAATTACAAACCTGGGAATGCTCTTAGACCTGTGGTTAGTTTCACAGGTAGTCCCACATATGTAACTGCTAAGTATGTTTGCAAATTATTAAATAATTTCAGTCATAATGAGTACAATATTAATATTCCTTTAAATTTTTTAAAAAGTTAAAGAATTTAGAATACTTGATAATTATCGTATCATTAGGTGTAAGCTCATTGTTTAGTAATATTCCCTTAGATTTGGCAATTAGTATCATTTCAGAAAAACGGGATGTAATGGAGGAAAAAAACAAGTTAAAAGAAAATGAATTTATTGAGTAGGTAAAAATTTCATGAATGGGATACTTTGTATATGATGATAACCTCCCCAGTGGTAGTGTTGTCGCTCATCACCAAGTCATCCCGGGTTCGATTCCTGATGCCAGAAAATTTGTAGCTTTTCACATTGTCCCAGTTCATATAATTGTGACTACTGATAAGCAAACCTTCCATCCTCTATCCACCTCCTTCTTATATCAATAACTCTTATAATTACTCATTACTTCTACTAAGCCCTCCACGTGGGCCAAGTTGTTGGTAAACCCAGCTACTGACAAAGGTCTACCACCCAACTCCTAACTGCTATCGCTCCATGTAGATAAGGTTCAATAGAACGCTACATTTCCCATTTACAAATACAACAGTAATGCTATGATAACAAATACTATGGTATGTTAAATGGCGTGACAATGGATAGCCAAGTAGTACCCATCATTGCTGACATTATGATGAACAATGTATTAGATGAAGTCAAAACAATGATTGAATTTAATATTCCATTTATTTTTAAATATGTGGGAGATTTGTTTTTAACTATTCCAAGATAGAAACAAAAAGTGTTGAATGTAAGTGAAGATCAATGACAAAATAAATTTTACTATTGAAATTGAAAATAATAATTCTATAGCCTTTCTTGACACGAAAATAACCAGAAATGACATTAGTGAATTTTCCATAGATTGGTGGAGGAAACCTAACAATTTAGATTATTTTTCCCATCATCCTCTGCAGCATAAAATTAACACTGCATTAATTATGAAGCATCGTGCTCTTAAGTTGAGTGATAATAATTTTTTGGGGTGACTCACTAATAGTCGAGCAAATATTATTAAACAACAATTTCCCTTCCAAATTAATTATCAATATATTATTTAATAAGAGTAACATTAATAGTCCAAGTAATGAATTAAATAATTTCATAAAATTTAAACCACTAACTTATGTCAATGGATTGTCACAGTCTCTAGGAATAGCACATCGATGAGCATGCAGGTCTTCCTTGATCTGTCTCTGACAACAATGTTTGGTGCTGGGTCTGGTCTATTGGCTGCAATTGTTTTGTCTGTGTGGATTGGTTGATCATACAAGACCGTGTGGTTTCCTATGTTAGTAACATTATTATTTATTATTATTATTAATCTAAAAGAAACTATTTAATTCAGCATATTTTTCTGCTAGCTCTAATCCCAGAGTTCCAATTGATTCTCAATTCAATGTTACAAACACCGCGTCCCCGCGTAACGACTAGGAGAGTTCCACGTGTCGTTGATGTCGCACCGCTGCCCCCTGAACACGTCACTTCCACTTCATCTCCATAATCGATGCTGTCGTCTCTTCTTCCGTTCATCCCCTTTTTCCTTGAAGCGTCGTCTCAACGTTTACTGAATCCATCGTGTCACTCCGGCGCGTTTTCATTGGCTCAAATATTCAGTGGTGCGGATATTTATTCATTTCTTTTTGGCGCCGACGCGTCGGTGATTAACTCTCCAGTTTCAGGAATTTTCTTCATCTTTGGAGGATTTCAGAGAAAATACCAGCTAATTTTTCTATCACTGTAAATTGTTGCCCAAGATATTTCACTGGGATATTGAAAAAGTTTTCGAAGATGTTTCAATATTGTGTTTCCTATATTCTAATGAAAGCTACTAAAAATTAACAAAAATCTCAGTTATTAAGGTATTTTATAGTTTCGTAAAACTTGTTATAAACCAATATTGGATCTTCCCTAGGATATAAGTAAATTATTGCACTAAACGTTTAAGAATGGTTGAAATTTTGTAGTAAAACATGTGTGCGTTCTTAAATGGTTCAATATAAAACCATAACGCAAGACAGTGACAAAGGGTAAATTGATTCCTCTACAATTATTTCCTGTCTATCTCAATACACAATCTTCCTCACATGACGCGAAGTACAATTTTTGTTTTCACTCCTTTCCATGTGTTTCGTATAAATAGTAAGTTATTATATGAGCAAGAGTAGAATAATATATCTTACTTTATTTATAAAGAACTCTTACGTTTTTTTAAATATAGAAACATATTTTTAAATAGTCATATATCAACATTATGTTATTTCTATATAATATCAAAGTATATACTACTTGTCTTTAGTGAATTGTAAATTTTTTTGTACCTAAACAATTTGTAACTTGTATTGATTATCCACAACCTTGTTTACAGACATTATGCAAATTTGTTTACAAACATTGTCTTTGTTTACAAACATTATGCAAATGTCTACTCCAAAAGACCATGCATTCGCAAATATGACTGTAATATTAATGATAATGTTCGATGTTTTGTTTCTACTTGTAAATACAGGTCACCTTGCCTGTATTGTTTTTTCTCTATCCATTTTTTTATTTGCTGTTTTGTAAAGCTATCTAAAATGCATCCGTGAAACCGGATGAGACTTTTGAGAAAAAAACGTGTTTAAACATTTCGAGCGTTTACTTTATAATATGAAGTAATTTATGCGTTATAAAACTGCATACATAACATTTTACAACGCAAAAAAAGTAAATTAATTTTTATGACAGTAAAGGAGAAAATAAATAAACAATGTATATTGTTAAAGGAAATACTGAAGAATTATAACTTACTTAGGTATTCAAATGTTACATAGAAATTTTTAATAACGAAACTGGAATTAAATTTGTATTGTGTAGATTCTCTAGGAACATAATGCCTACTGTCTTCATTTTCTGGGATTTCCTGTTGCAGCATTGCAATTTCTTTAGGTTCTTCCTCTGTACAAGTTCTTTGTTTCCTTTATCATGGTTTGATTGACGAGTACTTTTTTTTATTTGATGATAATATTTCATTATCTATTATGCCTTGATTACACGCACCGAGTACAGTGAAGAGACAGCAAAATGTCAATTTTTAACGTAATAGTGTAAAGCAAAAATCAAGTGAAAATTCTAGTTCCGCACACGGTACATTCTTTTATAATTTTAACACCGACCCATTTTTATCCCACATTAATATTTTCCCAGACGGTTAATAATGATATAAGCTATTTTAAGTATTAATTTGAAAATTTTCGAAGCGGAGCATTTTGAGAAATTAAAAATCTAAAGATTGATTTTGAACATGTTAATTTGTTTTTGCTCTTTGACCTATGTCATATGGCAAATCATTGTAAAGATTATATAAGCTGTAAAATGACACCTTTACCAGCTCTCTACCACAATTAGGAGAGCTTCCAGAGCAATTCAAGCGTTTTGTGTAGAGCGGTTTTGGGGCGTTAGTTTAAACTATACATTGTTGTAACTTTCAAATGGGATGAAATTTTACAACAATAGGTACATTTCTTAACCCATATAGTTTCTACCTCCGTACAAAATTTTATCAAACTCTGAGAAGGTCACGTAAAATATCTATTAGAACTGTGTTGATTTGACGTGGAATGGTCTGCAGGTCTTTTCAACTGAAAACGTGCAATTGTTTTCAAAAACTCATTAGATTAAATATATTTTCTATCTTTTTCTCCTCTTCCTTACTTTCCCTGACAATATATCCCTCTCTCTCTTTCTTTCCTATTCTATTCCAGTATCTTTACCTTCGCCTAAGGCAACCAATCGTTCAGTCATATCCTCTAACCCTCCGATCTGCCAACATTGCTATGTGAATACCAAGACCACCACTATGGATTTCTCGGGCGCCGTTCCATTCCGTCGGGGACCTTTGGAAAATACCCTTGTTGGAGTTGGAAGGCTCCAAGGGTGCCCCGACCAACGATAGCTCGGACAGACCCTCCGACACACGGGGCTTCTCGAGAGGAGCGGAAGGAGGGATGAAAACGAATAAAAAATCTGGAACAGTTTGATAGGATTTACGAGCCAGAAACGCGTGAAATTGTGTTGGACTAGACGGGAAGGTGCATGGCCGTCGGAAGAATAGATTTGGTGACTGTACGGGAAGGGAAGGAATCTCGACACGTCTGCTTGGAGACTGCGACAGAGCGAAGCAACACGAAGGCATCGGCGCGGTCTCCGCTCAGACGCGGATCGCAGCGGCTGAAACGGAAGCGCCTTCTACAGATATAGTGCTTGCGATGGGGTTGGTGATGAGTGAGTTTGTTGGCGTTGGCAGCTGTGTAAACAGTGAGATTAAGGGAGATAAGATTAAGGAGATGCCAATAGCTAACTGTTGTTCAACCTCCAAACAATTTTCAACATGTTCGGAAAAGAGAGACACACAAAATAGAGAGAAAGTTAAAACAGATTCTACCAAGAGGTCTTGAACCCAGGTAAATATCATTTTACCGAGAGACTACGTAATCATAGAAACAAAATGAAAAAAAGGGGTTCTTAAACTGGATGTTGAATATGCTTAAGACATTGTGATACTGAACATTAGTAGTAGTAGGACAAAAATAATACTACACATTAAAATTAAGATGTTAGAAAAAAATAATGAAACTGCTTTACAATGTAAACTATTTCCCAGGTTTCATTTTCTATCACTTTCCCACAAAATATGATCAGTACATTGTATTTGTGTTTCTTTTATTAGTATTTTACACGTCACACATCGCGTTCTCTAGATTCGAAAGATAAAAAACTTCTGGAAACATTAAATGTAATCAAATCAAATTTTTAAAAATCAAAGAGTTACGTTTATTATTTTGTTAATACTGTTCGATTATAGTTACAAGTATAAGGGTTAAAAGTATTCTTAATTTTGTTCAAAATCCCTGTGCATTCAAAAGCATTGACAAACCATTGTAAATTACGATTTTTATTCAAGAGTGATTCTAAAGTTCAAGGAAAATGTAAAAAATATTGCCCGGAAAAATAAGACTACATGAATATATTGACTGTAATGACATTGATCGTGAAAGTTCGAGATTCATGAGGATAATGATAGGGGTGCCAAACATTTATGTCGAAGAGTGTGAGGGTTTTGGACAGTTGATGACACCTAGGGTGACGTAGGATCTTTCAAAGCAGGAGAGGAACGCGCAGAGAATATAGTGAGAATTAGAAACTAAAGAAGACTTTGGAAAAATGAAGATTCGAAACTCTCTGGATTTATCCGCAGTGGAGCGTCGGAGGAGTAAATGGTGAATTCTGACTGATTTGACGTGCTGCTAAAAAGCAAGAGAGAATTCAGTAGGTCAGCAATTCAATTTTCTGTCTGCACTACCATTGGAACAGGATAGTAATTTTAAGAACAATCTTTAAATATTGGAATAGAAAGCTAACTTACTACGCAGTTAAAAAATCATACATTTTCTTACGTAAAAATTCTCAGAAAAAAGTATCCATATTAGATAGTAGGTTCTATTTAAAATGTTTAATAATGACACATAAGTTTGAATGCTTGCATAACGTGGAAAATAATTCGCTATAGAGCTTTGCGTGTTTGTAGTTCTGCGTGTATATATATAATACCAATCGACGGTGCCTATTTTGCAAAGTGCAAAGCTCTATACTGTTCTTACTAAGTGTAGTAAAGGTTAAAGACAAAACAATACTAAAAGATAATACAACTTTTGACGTTTATAAAACTGCGTTACAGAAGATATGTAATCAGAGATTCATAAAAACAAGTGATGATTTTCAGTGAATTTTGAAATATAATTCACTTAGGATTAACTATATTTATGAATAAAAATAAGTAAAACATATTGTCTTATTTCTCAGAATAGCTCTTATTGTGAGGACAACATTAAAAACTTCAAATTTTCAAGAACAGTGGATAATTATTATAATAAACTGTTTTACATCATTATAATAAACGTACTACAATCAACGTTTTTCTTTTTTCAATAGGGAAGATTCCTTTCTTATTGAGAGGTATGAAACCATCTAAAACATGTTGTCTCTTTTGTATCTTATCGTGTACATTGCCATTTCTCACTAAAAACAGATGAGCTTTGTATGAAATTCACCAAAGACACATGAGAGTTGGTTGTAAATACAATTATAATAATTTTATTATAATTAGGATAATTCAGTGTAAATAAAATAGTTTTAACCGTAAGGTTGCAGGAGAGATCTATTATCCGCAATTTAGTTTTTTTACAATATTTTTTTATTCAGAAATCGAAAATATTAATCTTATATTTTTAATATGTTCATTGTCGTTCAACTGTAGTTTTTATTTTAGTTATTCTAAATTTAAAAATTTAAAAAACTTTAAGAAATGTGAGCCAAGTCTCTCAGACTTACCCTTGGCGCATACCCTGCGAAAATGAAGTCCCGTCCTCTGGAGCCTTGCGTAGTATTTAATTTCCGTTTTGAAGAACTGAATTAACATTACCTTCTTCCGTCGGATGAGTTATTGCTTACGTTACGAGATTTCCAGAACCCATTTTCGAGACTAAGCACTTAATAGACGACATTACATTAGGTGGTATTTCTCTACTTTTCAGGAGGACGAGGAGAGAAAATGTGGTTTTTGGCATCAATATTCTGTTTTTATATTCAGTTCTGTTAATTGCCACCCAATACCATGAGCAGTATATCTAAATAATATTGATGATGGGAAGTAAAGTTATTAAAGAAGTATTTAAATTTATTTAAGGAAGTTGAATTACATTCGAGATATTTCATATTCCGAACAAATACCTATAATCCTCTCAGCGAAAGAAAAATAACAAGATGCAACCAATAGAGTGAAATAGGGTGTTGTCATATGTCTGCTGCAGGAGGTTGCCAAGCATAGCTCCACTTATTCCAGAAGGCAAAGTTTATAGCACACATACAAGGTTGCTATAAACCGCAGAAAAGCTAATTTTAGGCAGTGTTAGGCAGCCCGAAGGTTAGGAATCATGTCCTGTCCGTCACAGTGGATATCTATACAGGTAATATATTATTTGTCACGTGAAGTGCCTTGTTTTAAGATTTCATTTATTGATCATTCTCATTCCTGAATAAATCCCCTGCAGAGGTCATGAATATTGATGATGTAAAATAATATTCCGATGTTCTTGTTTAATACAATCTTGAGAAGGATAAATAACGAATAATGCTAAGAAATAAAGTCATGAACATTGGTACGTGGAATGTTCTTACCCTGCTTTAACCAGGAAAAATGAATGAATTAGCCGAACAGGTCGAGTAACTTACACTAGATATCGTTGCATTGCAGGAAATAAGATGGAAGGAAAATGGAATTATTAATAAGAAAGAATTTACTCTGTATTACAGTGGCACTACATTAGGTCAAGCGGATACAGTCTTTTGTTACAAAACATCTTCAAAAACATGTCCTCACTTTTGTTCCTTATAATGAAAAAATTTGTAAATTACGTGTTAAAGGAAAATATAATTACATATCATTAATCAGTGTATATGCTCCCACGGAAGAGAAAGAAATGGAATATAAAGAGGAGTTTTATGAAGATCTGCAACAGGTACTAGAAAATTTTCCCAGAAGTGACACTATTTTAATTCTAGGAGATCTGAACGCGCAATTAGGGAAGGAAAAGACATATACCAAAGTAACTGGCAGGCACACTTTGCATGATTTATCAAACAAAAAAGGAGAACTCCTATGTGGATTGCATTAGAACATAACTGCACGATAATGAGCACACAATTCCAGCACAAGAGAATTCTCCTAGGAACATGGAATGCTCCCGGACAAACAATGGTGAACCAAATTGATCACGCCTTGATAAACAGCTCCAAAACAGACCTCGTAATTTATGTAAAAACCCTAAGACACCCAAATAGTGATTCAGATCAGTATTTAGTGCGAACAGTTCTTCACCTAAACCTTCCTGCGGTATGTAAGAAGAAAATACCGTATGTAAGCAATTGGAATAAAGCCAACTTGTCTAATCCCGCAAAGCTCAAGGTATATCGCTCAGAACTTTATAGGAAACTTAAAGATCTCCTTGTTGCAGAAGATATAAATGAAGAAAGGAATAACATTCAAAGAACAGTTAATGATATAGCTATTAAAACAGTATGGAAACAAAATTCTGTTAGGAGTGAATTGTGGGACAATGAATGCAGACAAATAATACAGGAAAGAAATGAGACAAGATGTAGGTACATACAAACTAAAACTTGAGCTACCTATGAGTTGTCCAATCTTAAAACACTGCAGGTCAAAAAAAACTGTAAAGCAAAAAAGAGAGATTCGATAAATAATATCAACCAAGTGAATGAGAGCAACAGAGGACGTTTTTTAAGGAAGTCAAGAAACTGCAAAAGGAAAATTCAAGTGTGCCTACCCTATGTAAGGACGAAGAAGGAAATATCTTTCAAAAACCTGCAGTGCTTGAAATGTGGAAAGATTGTTTTAAAAATAATATAAACATAACAATTGAAGATACACAAGATGTTTTACCTCACTGCCCAGAAAGATTATTAGAACTAGAACAAGAACTGGACCTTCCATCGTATAATGAAGTATGTTATATAATTCGGAATTTAAAATTTGGTAAAGCAGCCGGTTCAGACAATATTCCCTCAGAGCTCATAAATAGCAGAGGCAGGACACTTGGTCAAAGATTGCTTGCATTAATCCTAAATGTAAAGGAAAAGGAACAAAAACCAACTAAATGGAATGAAGGGATTATATGTCCAATGTTTAAAAAAAGGTGATAGGCTGCACTGTTGAAACTATAGGCCAATCACTTTGTTGAACATAGTCTACAAGATTTTTGCATTCTTGGTGAATAAGAGACTTACCAACATTGTCAACTTGATGAGACCTAGATATGATTTGGACCTAATAAATCAACAATAGGTAACATCTTTATGATCAGGCAAATGTTTGAAAAATGCCATGAATATAGCATTGATCTCTACATTATTTTGTGTACAAAACTAGAGCCTTTGACTTAATTAAAAGAGATAAAATACCTTATTGTCTACACTTAAATAAAGTTCCACCTAAGCTTGTACGACTAATTATGCTAACATTAACAAATAACAAAGTAAGAGTAAAAGTTAATAATGAGCTCAGCGACCAGTTTGGTGTGTTATCTAGTGTCAAACAAGGGGATCCTCTATCTGCAACAAACTTTAACACAGTCTTGAAACAAATGGGCGCAAGAGGAAACATTTCCATACGTTTAAAGCAAATCATGGCATACGCAGATGATGTATTAATAAACGCAAGGACCAAACAGTCATTAACAGAAACTCATCATCAGCTCAAATTATTACCTGCACCTCTTGACATAGTAGTAAATGAAAAGAAACGAAATTTCTGCAATTCTCCCTTAAAGCCAAAAGGACTGAAAATCTCAAAGTGAACAACACTTAAATAAAAGCAGTTAACTCATTCAAATTTCTTGGATCCATAATTAATGGGATGAATGAGATTGACGAAGAAATAAAAGAAAGAAACATTGGTGGAAAAGGCATATTTTGCGAATGCAACGCAACAGCGAACTAGTAGCCAAAAGCATGAAATTAAAACAATAATTAAAACACATAGTCGTGATACATGGGTGTTAAAATAAGCAAATAAGGAAAAGCTTGCAGTATTTGAATGGAAAATACTGAGACAGATATTTGGTTCTACAAGAGAAGAAAGTGGCTTCTGGAAAATTAAAACAAATGGAGGATTAAACAAACTAATTCGTAATAAAAATATAATAAATTGCAGTAAATCTCAAAAGTTGAGTTGGTTTGGTTATCTCTGCAGAATAGGGGATAAATAACTGTTAAGAAGGTATGGAAATGGAAACAAGTAGGTGTTAGACCTCAAGGAAGATTAAAGAAATGGTCTGAGGATTCCTACAATGATTTACGTAAAATGAAAGTGGATTGGAGAGGGTAGGTCAAAGATAGGAAGGTGTGGAAGCAGATTACTGAGAAGGCCATAACTCACCCATCAGAGTTGTAGAAAAAGAAGAAGAAGATGCAAAATAATTAAAACTGAGCAAGTTAGAATCCTCGCGTTACGACTGACGGACGCAGAATACTAAGAACCACGTTTTCAGTCAAAACAAATATTCCGACAAAATCTTGGGATCGAAAATTTTCACAATTACGACACTTTCTATAGATTATTTTTACGAGAAAATAAAGATTTGTAATAATCACAATTTTTAAAATTATTTTAACATCGTTCTCACTTTGTTTGGTAATTATAACTTTCTCTTCATAACGCTTAGAGTCAATTGTGGAATCATATTGTTCATGTCTCATCATTAATTCATATTTATTTTTCATTGATGTATCAATCTTAATACAAGGACTTTTATTAATGGGATAACAGCTTCAAGAGTAAAAAAGTTATTTTCACTCTAAAAAAATGATATCCTTCCCTTACAGCCCTATGTCCTACGAACAAGTAACTCAATCGAAGGCAGATTTTGATAGTTAAATGAATAAAAATTGGTAATTTGTTAAATATTCATGTACGACTGTTGCGATTTCTTAAAAATTAAATCATTTCCATGAATAAAATCAGTTAGCAGTTAATTCCTCTTCTGTATTACAAGTTTCGTTTTCTTTTTCCATCTATTAGTGTGATGTGCGTCACCATTTCTCTTTGTGATCATCAGTTGCATGAAGCTTTCACTCTGGAACCTTGAAACAGACAAATGGCCACCAGAATAAATTCCCGCGTTGTGGTTAGCAGAGGCTCAGTCGGTAAGCTGTTACTGCAGGATTCAGAAGATCAGGAGAACGGACTCTGGATTAGAATCGAACACCGCTCTGGTCAATGACCAGCTACTTCTAACGGGTTATTTACCCGCTACATACCATCAGTAAAGGAGAGTATCTTCGTTATATCCAATGTAGCTTGGACTATTATTCTCCCCCATTACATACATTACCTTCGGCTAGTGTGCGTATCTTGCGAATCCAATATCTTCCAATAATCCCCAACATTCCACAAACCCATATATTTCCCTCAGATCTGCCAATCCCTTAATTTGTTTGCTGAATTCCGACATATTTATTCAGACTGACACCTTTTGATGTAATATTTGAAACTTCTTTATCATTATAAACAATTTCTGGCAAAAAGACGAGCTCATCCAGCTTAAAGAGTTTATCGTATTCTTCTATTTCCGGCCATTTCAAAATATGATTGTGACATAAATATTTGTGAATTGTCCGATAAAGGTCGTATGAAATATTTAACTATTCTAGGTTATCATGTTGTTTGATACACTTGTCCAGTTATACAGATTGCTGACGAAAACGTATGTTCTAGAATTGTTATTTCAAAGAAAATTTTTATATAATCGTATTTTATGTAAATCACAAGTCACATAATCACAAGTTCAACAAAAAAAAAAAATACGTGAAACACAACTCCACATAAAACCGAATTTTCCCTTTCAAGAACGATTGTAGATATGAGACAACAGTTAACTAATATATTCACACCGACGGAACGAGTTCATAAATTCTTGTTCCCCTCTATCAAAAAATTTTATTTAATCCAGAATTATGAACTTCAAGTGTATATTATGCGCTTACGCTACAATTTTGACAAATGAATAGTTGTCTGAGCTAAACCTACAAGCAGCGTTACCCCGACTGACTGATAGTAAGAAACATATTTAGGATAAGAACATGACATTTTTAAGGAATATTACTTCTTGTTATGGAGAAATTCGTTTTCTTTGAAACAGATAAATAACGAAAATCCCCCGAGAGAGAAGACAGTTCTACAAAACAGCAAAATAGGTTCTTTGACTAAAACAAAATGTCATATTGGCTAGTAATTAACATTTTTAATTTCAAATTATACCATAAATGGAACAAGAGCAAATTCCCTAAACTAAGTCAAGTGATGTCCAAATTCGATACACAGTTACTGCAGTCACCGCGTATTCTGCAGTTCAGGGAAACGACCCGCTGTGCGAAATGTCCCTTTGTTGTGTCCGCTGACCGTCTGCTAACGAACCTTGTTTATTCGCCGGTCGGAAGTCGAGTGGAGCGCCCTAAAGGGATAACGGTGTCGTAACGGGGGTGCAGGTCACTGCCATGCAGCTCAACCACACGGCACGCCATTTGCATAAGCACCACGATGGCACTGGGGTGACGAAGAGGAAGAAACAGCGAGCGCACGGGTGGCGGGAGTCGTTTTATGCTTCATCTACTGATGGTGTTTTAATCTGCTGAGTAATAAACACAATCGCCTAACAGTGAAAGCGCGGTTAGGATTGGGAACTTGTCATTGGCAAGGAAAATGTCCAGATTAAGGACTTCGCTAATGAGTCAGATAGGGATTTCTCATATTTAGTTCTAATTCGGGAGAGTTATTGCGTGAATTTTCACACTCGTAAAATGGTTTTTGAAACAAGCTTTCTCAGCATTCAGTGTGAACAATCGACACAGAAATTAATCTCAATATTTGTGACTTGAGTAGCTGCAACACATTCCTCTTTCGAATGAGGAACTCTTAAAATAATAAAATTAAGTGAACTTCCAATTATGGTGATATTTATTTATTCTGATTCAAGATGGAATAAATACGGTGTTACACTTACCTGGAAACAACGATTCTATATGAATTATGTGAAATGATGGTAAATATAAAACATTATTTTATTGTGATCTCTCTTCATTTAGTTCAATACCCTAAACTTGTTTAAGAAGAGTTTCATATTGCAACCAACAAATAAGCTTAAGTTGAAGAGAAAACATTATGTACATCACAAGCCCTATTTCGAAGAAAATAATATTGCGCAGTAGCACAAGGTATTCGTATACTATTTATCTACCACTAACTGAACGAATCCAACGTTGTCCGGGATCATGAATTGATCATATAATTTTTGGTGTTGCATTTACTAATAGTTGCGTTTTCAATTATTTAATTTTATTAAGCTTCAGTCAGAATACTGTATACATTCAACTAAAAACAACTCGCTTCCATTCTTATTCACCCCACCCGAACGCTCAGAGTTCGGAAAGGTGAGATTACTAAAATTTAGATGCACTGAATGTGACATCACTAAAGACCCTACAGTACTTCTCTTGTTGAACACTCAAATTTAGCGACTGTAATATCGGATGTTGGCACTATAATTGATTTACCTCTAACGTTTGAACTAAAAATTTTCAGATAGAAATGATTCAAATCAGTGGAACTATTTGACTATACGTGGGATTAAATACCATAGAGACCCTCACCCATTAGCTGAACGGCGCCATTTCATCCTTAGGAGTGTTAGGAGTTTCATCTCCCATCCCATTAGTGCTGAACTTGTACTTAAACCATATCGTATCACGATTCATCTGAACGACCCCGAAAACTATTAAATCGAAACTAATATCGGACGCTTTCGATTTTTACAGAACCCCTCACTACTCCACGCATCCGTGATCTAGGGATGTTTCCCTAACCCCTATGATTGCTGTGTCCTTTGATAACATCAGAAGTGACCCTATTCATTTCAACGACCCAGAAAATGGATTTGACTCGAATATTGGAAGTTTTGTATTATTCTTACTCGTCACCCCCGTCCCATTTCAGTCCTAGAAGTCCACTTATAAGGTCTAAACATGGAATGTAGCTACGAATACATCGCAAGAATTATAAATCATCTAAGCAATCCCAAAAACTGGTATTTTACTCTTATCGGTTTGTTATTAAAAAAATGTTTTACGTGTCATGCCTGTAACATCACACCTCAAACCCTGATGTGTTATTATTCTTTTGGTAGAAGCGGGATCCACATACATACCAAAATCCCTATGGTAGTTTTTTTCGCTGCCACCAGCTCGGTTTCCCGAGCAACCAAACTCACGTGTAATAATAATAAATAATGGTTTTTTACAAATTACATGAAATCTGAATTGTTTACAGACACAAACTCCCAAATTCATCAATACATCTAATAATCGTTGATTAGACAAATAATGCTGTAAGAGAGCATCGTTTATACTTTGTAAAATATAGTTGAAGACAACTAAATTTTAATAAACCCTCAGGTTATCGGTTCTTTTGAAAAGATAAGTTGTTTTCACCCAACAACTAACTGAAACTAGTTACGACCCTCGCACCTAGTAATGAATTCATTAAGTCTACCGCAGCAGCCTTAACAAACAATCTGGTCTCCACGACCAAAACTTAGTACAGTCACTTGTCCGTGCTGACAGATCTCTACGTTCCTTTGTAAAGAATCGCCGAGGAGATTCACGCCTCTCAATAGCAGACGTCACGTGATCAGCGAATGACCACGCCTTCACCACCACCGTGCACACTTCGGTTGTGTCCCCTTTCCACTTCTAGGAATGCAGAGGACGCGCCGTAGAGGACGAATCGCTAGGCGCGTCACCCAGGCGCTTCGCAAACACCTGTTTAGTTCTTCTTTCATTTCTTCGTGGAATTAGTCTTTAATTTAGGAACACCTGAGGCCCCTTGAGACAAAGTCGCCGACTGCATTCTTCGAATACACTGGTACATACTTTCCTTAAGATGAAAAGTGTTTATTCGAACAATACCTTTACACGGAAAACTCGTCGCACGTCCGTCTTAGCGCGGACCGACCACTTATTGTCATATTCTTAACAGCATCCTGCTTGGAAAATACAAAGAGCTATTAATATTTCGCAAGTTGCTGGCGTGTCCTGGCGCCGACGTTACAATGCCGTTCTCGACTCCACCTCTAGGTGTCCTCATGCACTTCGTGTGGTCTGACCTTGTGTAATGACATAAAGAATATGATTATGCATCTAATTTAACACTAGCGTCGGCAATTTCGATTATTTTTACTTCCTTTCCTGTGTCTTCCTTTTCTCCTCCTACCTGAAAGGCTACTATGCTCACCATGTGATCTAAACGGAAACTTAATGACATTGGTAGTTCATTTATTCAACTCAGAAACCATGGATCCGACGCAAATCTATCCTTCGCAATAATTTGTCCCTATTATTCTCTTTCTCACCCTCGTTTTAGACGGAAAGGGTATCTTGTTGCCGTGGGTACATAATTTAGACTTAAAATTATCAGAAAAGCCAATATCTTAGTGACTACTAAAACACAAGATTTGTCACTGATAGGTTAAATTAATTTTTACTTGACATCCCCTCCCGTAGAGATGCATGAGGAATGATCGTGAGCTTAAGTGCCATTGGAAGTGTTATTATGCGTTTTAGCGGCCTCGAAAATTTTATTTATTTGATGAACGAAAATGACTTTTGACGAAATTCCTGGGATGCTTTAAGAAAAGTATTGCAACGGTTTTTCGGGTAACAATGTAAGTGAGAATTACAACAGATGAGTACATAGTAACTGTTTCAAATTATCAATTGCACGTGGTACAGAGTTACTATGTACTTGGATGTGCAATGTCAGGGAAAATGTACTTTTTCTTTTCTCATATTGATTTCTTTAAGTCAAATTTGGGAGCTGTAAGGGAGAAACACGTTGAACACTTTCGCTAAGACATTCCCTGCACGAAAATAGGTATCAGGGTCATTGGGACCATGCTGTGATGGGAGAGTATTATTCGGGTTTAGTACGTTCAAAAGCGTCATAAGGGGAAAACCGTTCTAATGTACCTCGTGAGATGAAAGTATTGTTTTATGAAAATTGAGTGTTATTCAGTATTTTGACACCTAATCCGACCAATTCTTGATCTAGTGTATGTTACATTTCTTCTATTCAACTCTAGTTGCATTAAATAAGTATGTAATACAAGTGTCATATCTATATAATAAGCACATAAAAACACTTTCATATTCGAATGGAACGTTGTGTTAAAATTTCAAGTCAATCGACCGACTCCTTTCCGAGGCAAACATACGCAGGCTGAATTTTTATACATAAGATGAAAGAAAATTGAAAATTTCAACATCACATACAAATTATTGACACTTAAGAAATACTACATATTTATTCACAATCATCATCACCGAATTAGGCAATAAACACTAAACAATTGGATAAACAAAAACTTGGTCAAATTTTGTTACGCAGTGTAATTTGAGTATATTATCGTAACCTAAAATGGCCATCCTTTTTAAGTACCAACCCGAGGTGGTACTTGGAGTAACTGTGTCAAGGAGTAAAATTAGAGTGTGAAAGACAATATCTAGATCTTAGTTTTGTTGATTTGTCTATGTTTATATGTTCTGTTACGGAAAAAAATGTTCATAAACCAAAATCGTGACATCAATTACACAATACCTAATTATGTGTTGCAACACCACCTTTCTCTATATTTATCCTCATATTCATCCTCAGTTTACAACGTCCTGAAACCATGAATGAAGTACGCAATTAAGTACACGACCATAGTGGTTGATTTTGAATTTTGAATTCAGTGAAGAAAAAGTGACATTATTCCAAAACATTGCAAATTTTAACCATAATTTGTGTCATCTTTGTTCCAGTAGTGAGTATGTGAATTGAAATATTTGTGCACCCTTACTACATTTTAGAAGGTGATTATAAGCTTGGCAGTACGGGTCCTTCATGTGTATTTTAAAAAGAGTGTTATTTTAGAGGCTGAAGAATGCCTAGATCCCGAAACTCAAAATTGTCTATTAATATTTTAAATGTGTTTTATCTCTTTCAAAACAATACACTTATAGAGTTCATGACAAATTCAGTAATCACTCCAAAATTTGTATTTGCTTAAATAACCTCTGTAAACACCGCGAATATTTGGAGAAAATTGTTTCTGAAATATACCTAATGTTGAAATACCACAAACTCTCATAAATGCCGTATCGTTATTTAGTTTAGTTTAAAGATTCATCTTTTTAATATTGCTTCGGACCCTTCCGGACTACGTCTCATCGGATTACCAAGAACAGATAATACAGTGTTGTCTTACTCAGGCCATGACATTTAGTACAGAGGACTATTGAAGTGATAAATAAATGAACTCGGAAGGGGAAGGGAATCCTATGTTATCGCCATCCATATTATTTGCGTAGTTTTTGTCGCAAGCGGATTAGCAGGTAATACTACAAGCCTACCATCTTCTAATGCAACCGCGTTCTGGCCTTTGGTCTAGAACAAAGTATGACCAATATTCCTCTTAAATATACTGGTCATTGGGGCACCGGTAAAAACTATTGCTCTATACGATCAACGTAGAAAAATAAGAAACATTTGGATATATTTGGCTTTCATATGGGTTTCTGTATCTTTTTCTACTGAAGCACAAACATGGGTATCTACAATATATACAACAGTAGAAAAACGAAATAATTCTATCCAAATTTTATGCTTACGAGTGTATTAATGAGCAAAATCCATAACATTTCAACTTAAGAAATACATCATAAAAACACTTCAAATAAAAATCCTAAAAACCCTTTTTGGATCAGCATTCCTTCCGATACGGTAATGGAAGAGACACTTGGGATACTCTTCTTCAAGAAAACGGTACCCTCAGGGCTCAGTCCTGGGTGTGACCTTATTTGCAGTGGCCATCAACAGCATAACATCCGTTGTAACGCTCTTTTCGTCTACGACTTTGCCATCTTTTGCTCAACGCAGAGTGTCACAAGTGCGGAGCGACAAATCCAACTCCTCAATAGATTATACCACTGGTCAAAGACGACTGGCTTTCGTTTCTCTGCTGAAAAAACACGCTGCATTCTTTTGAGTAGGAGGCCAAGCCTCCTGCCAGAACCTCACCTCCCCCTGGGGGACAACGATCTAAAATTCTGTCCTTCTGTAAAATAATTAGGTCCAATCTTTGATCAGAGACTTAATTGGATTGAACATCTTACAGACCTAAGAGCGAGAACATTAAAGTCTCTGAATTTATTGAAGTCCCTGAGTAGAAGGGAATGTGGTGCTGATCGCTCCTCCTTTGTCCAGCATTCATAAGATCTCGGCTCGATTATGGCTGCGTTGAATATAGCTCTGCTCTTGCAAGCTGTTTAAAGAAGTTGGATAGTGTCCATCATGCAGGAATCTGACTAATTACGGGAGACTACCGTACTAGTCCCATTCCCAGTTTGTATGCGGAGAGTGGCGAACCATCTCTTACCCTCCGGCGACAACTACTCATGTTACGGCACTATACTTATGTTCGTACTTTACCCGACAATCTGGTACACAACGCAGTAATCATCCTTCTTCTTCCATTCGTTTCTACAACAGACTGAGAGCAACAAAACCATTTGAATATCGCTCCAAACAAATTTTGGAAAAACTTGATTATACGCACACCTGATGCCTTAAATCAAGGTTTCAGTAAGACTCCTCCTTCGACTTTGCACAAGCCGAAGATTAATTTCGATCTTCTTCATCATGACAAGAAGAACACTCCAGTCGTGATGTTGAGGATGTACTTCCACCTAATACTTGACAAACACCGGATCTATATTCTTATGTTTACAGGCGGGTCAAAGCAAGCAGATGGTGTCGGCTGCTCCGTGGTGTTCCCCCGTAAAACCTGCGGCTACCGTCTTGGCGACTTGTGCAGCGTTTACACCGCTGAGTGTTACGTCATATTGAGAGCACAGCGATCAACTAAGTGCTTCCGCGAATCAAATTACCTGATTTGTTATGATTCTCTGAGTGCCCTTCAAGCAACCCAGACTATGTATCCAGCTGATAAGATGATCCAGAACATCCAGGATGTGCTTTTCTCGCTACAAAGTGATGGAATATTTTTCTGGATTCCCGGACATGTGGGAATCAGAGGAAATGAGGAAACAGACGTTTCCGCAAAGGCGGCATGCCTCAAGAATCGCGTGAATTTCTTTACGATTCCAAAAAGGGATCTCATAAATTTCATCGACAAGAATTCTGAGTGAATGGAACAATGAGTGGTTGGCTGTTGAAGGGAATAAGCTCCGACTTATCAATTCCTCTGTTAAGTCATGGAGCAGTTCGTTTAGGTCAGCCAGGCGCGACGAGGTCTTGCTGACCCACCTGCGCATAGGACATTGTCCTCTCACTCATCTTTACCTCTTGCT
>NNCF01131414.1:17821-28681 GCA_002313205.1 Laupala kohalensis | reverse complement strand
TAATAAGATGGCCCCACGTTGGGAAAGCCAAATTGTCGCAGAACGAAAATTAACTTCAATTGATTTTATTGAAAGCCCCACGTTGGGAAAGCCAAATTGTGGCAGAACGTAATTTTACTTAAAGAATAGCCAAATTGTGGCAGAACGAAACTTTACTGAAAGAATAATAAAACGATACTTAATTTAAATTTTGGGCGCGCCTCGGCTAGTTCACCTCAGGGTTCCAAAATGATGATGCGGTTCGATTTTTTTCCGAAGGAAAGGACCATGCAATGGTTCCACTTAAGGAAAACGCAAACAAATAAATCCATTAATTAAAAGACGGTGTTTAATCACTAATAACATCCCTTAATTTATTATCCCCCAAAAGACACAAATGAAAATTCAGCATTTATAGAAAACACTAATGCCAAAGTGGCGGCATTCCCACCAAAAAGACACAAATGGAAATCACTGGCTTTAACTAAAACATTTACTAATTAGCAATTTTATCTACTTTATCGTAATTAAAACCATTTACTGTTTTTAACTCCACTCCAATTTATTAACAAGTACACATACTTTTCTTCTAAACAAAGTTGAACACTGATTTTAATTCTAATGTTCTATC
The DNA here is from genome assembly GCA_002313205.1 of Laupala kohalensis. Classification (NCBI taxonomy): domain Eukaryota; kingdom Metazoa; phylum Arthropoda; class Insecta; order Orthoptera; family Trigonidiidae; genus Laupala; species Laupala kohalensis. The sequence goes on along the minus strand of NNCF01131414.1, from coordinate 28,071 downwards.
ATTAACAATTTAATTGAACTTCTTCTTCATTACAATAATTCACTGAAGTTAATGTGGCATAATTCTATGAGCGACAAAGTTCAGTCATGACACTAATTCAGTTCAAAGTTCTTGCTCTCTGGATAAATAATGCCAAGTACTTAATAACGCGAAAGCGCAATGCGACGTTGGCTTTCACATTCTCCAGCAATCGCACAATACCTTATTAAGATGATTGACCATGGTAAGCCGTAGAGGAAGGTTCCCCCCACAGACGTCAGCACGGCAGCACTCTCTGATACCTGCGACCAGCGTCGATCAGCTTCAGCGTTTACCGCCTCCGTACAATTACCGCCCGTAAACGCTTCGTACGTGGTTGAAATCGAGGTTGTCTTATCTGCTCGTCCCGCTGATCAATTACGGTCCCGCCATGAAGTTTCGAACGAAAGTTAACATCTGACAAATATATCAGAAGACTCGAGTGATCTGCGCTGCATTAGCACGATTCAAAACATATGCTAACCCGATCTGAACAATCGAGTCTGAGCTCCAACGAAACATAAGTCTCAGGTGACGAAAAACTTGTATGAGCTGACGAGCAGCAGTCTAAATGCTGACGAAAAATCTAAGTGATCTCCGCTGAAAAACATCTATCAGCGATGAAAAATATCTGAGCGCGATCTGAGAAGCATCGGCTGCGACGAAAAACATGCGAGCGACGAAAAACTGGTATGTGCGCTGACTGAAAAATCGTATGAGAAAAAACTTCGATGTGAGCTGACGAAAAATCATCTGAGCAAAAACTTCGATGTAAGAGCGAAATTTTGCTTGCTATGCCTTAAATGGGCTTCATCCCTCCTCTTGCGCCTTCTCCCGAAAATCTTCAAAATTTTGAATCCCACGTGATCGAAAACTCCCAATGCCGAAATGATTCCCCCTTCTTACGCCTCGACTCTCATTGGAAAATTTTTAAAGGACTTCAACTGCTTTCTAGAGTTTTCTCAACGACGTTTTACTTTCAACGAATTTTCACACAAGTTCGTGCTTGTTTCTACTCTTCGCACATCTGGGGTTTATTTGGTCGGGTCTCCTCCCCCATCCCCTCGCTAGCTTGCTAATTCTAAAAACGTCTTAAATTTTTCTTGATGCCAAAGGACGCCGCCGAAGCCTTCGCCGCACCCGCCTACGACCACAGCACTCCATCGACCTCCAACGGTCATCCTTTCAAATTTCTAGACTCTTCCTTNTATATATACTGTCAGTAGTTTCTGGGTCTGATCGTGATACGGAAATATTACAATCTGATTTTTTATTAGTTCTTATAATCGCCTGAATTTGTGTCAAATCTTATCCATGAATATTCTTCATACACGTAATAAATTGTATAAAATTCTTTAAAATACGTAATTCTGTATATTTAAAGGTAAGATTTATCAAGATAAGAAAAATACTACTTTTTGAGTGTTGAGCTCGAAGAAGTGTTTGGTCGGTAGTTTTGACCAGTAAGCAATTAAAAGGGGCTCAAGTTCCATTCATATTTCAGATGTTATAGAATGAACAGTATCTTCAATAACAGCATCAATTTATCTCTAAACATCTCCTAATTTTTTATTTTTTAAATGATATTCTATTATTGCATAAGGTCTACACTCGTAATCTTTGTTTGCAAAACATCAACAAGAGTTGGTATTAGACCAGTGTTCCCAACTGTAATTGATGTACGAAAGACAAACAAAACTTTTTTTGTGCGGCGTGTTCTATTTTTCTTTTTTTGCAATCTTCACAATTATTATGGTATTTTACGATTTATTTAGCATAATTAATATGGCTGAGTCCTCTAATTTCTAAAAATCTCTGATTGGGTCGGTATTCGTGGTGCTGCCAGACTCGAGAAGAAGCCTCGACACTGTAAAATAGGATACTGTGGATACATTGAGCCCAATGTCACTTTTTTTGTGTGTGCGGATACAAAAAGTGTCAAATGTGGCGTTATGAAAGCGTTCGATCCCGTCGCTATTAGGGCTAGGGTATCTTTCATTTTCGTATTTTTTGCTCCCCCCTCATTCTTTGTCACTCTCCTCATTTTTTGTCCTCAATGTTTTGATGTATGTTTTGGTATGTTGTAATTCGGTTTTTAGTGGGTATGGCTGAGTCATTCGGCGAGTCCCACGCGCGGGGAGAGTCATGCTGGCTCTCCTTAGTGCGCAACTTCATTTTCCCTACCTGTACGAGTTTTTAGGGCTCCAATGACCTTTGATGTTGACGAGCCCTAAAGCCCCACAAAAAAAAAATCGACGGGGCGAAATATAGGTTTCCTCAGTCGTTCCTTATGTTTTAGGAGGTTATGAATACGAATTTAAACTTTGCCATCTCGTAAAGTTTGTGAATTTGAGAAAATATCCAAAATCTTCGAATAAAATGTATTTTTTTTCTTCTTTAGAACTTGAAACGTGCACTCTTTTAAAGAAAAAATTCTGAATGCAATAATTATTCCATGATAAATGGTCACCAGTAAGGATATTGTGAAAATTGGGTTTACACTGAGATGTTCTCAGCTCAGCGGTTTGGTCCAATTAATTTAATCGCGCTCAAACGCGTTGATTTGCTTCATTGTAGTGTTGAATGAAAACGGGAGATGGGACCGACCAACCAACAAAAGTCGAAGTACCCGTTTTTTAAAATGTGTTTGACGTGGATCAGGAACCCGGTTGCAGACATCATTCCACATCTCTTCTTTGTATGGCACCTCTAAGTCTTTGAAGTCTCACATTAGAGCAATGAGCTTATCGTTATAATATCAGGTACTCTTAAATATATTGAATTCTACATTGATCAAACGTTGGTGGTAGAAGAGTACCACAATGGTATGGAAAAAACTCCACCCATTGGGCGACTACATTGAAACATAAGTTAAGATCCTTAACATCGTTAAGATAGTTTTGTAATGCTATCTTAACGTGTTTAATACTTCTGCCCAAACTTTCTTATTTTCTGGACAATATGTGCTCTTCGTTCATCAGCCAATTCTATTATTTTAAGTTATGACTTAACTTTTTTTTCTTCATTTAACTTTGTTAAATATTTTGAGATCCGAACAACCTACAGTGTCATTCGATAATCTCGATAATAACTAGGGAAAAACGTATTTATCTAAGTAATACATACACTTTTAACTCTTAATAGAAACTTCATAGCTTTCTTTCTTTTCAGTGAATTGAGGCGACTGGTCAGATTATCATGTAGAAACAGTGGACGTCCCACCACAAACCGTAACACGCGCCATGCAAATAGAACGATAAGTCTTTGTCTCACCTTGGAGACTAACGCGAGAGACAAAGAGACAAAAGATACGTGTCGCGTCTCCCCCAGGGGATTTACTTCTAGTAAGTACGTGTTTGGCGAACACGGGGCCCCGAGCTGAATCTGGCATTACTTCCACTTGTGTAAGCCTCCTTCCTTTCTCTTTCCTGACCTTCCTTGGTCACTTCTTTGTTCTTTTCGATCCCGACGCTATTAGGGCTAAAGTATCTTTCATTCTCCTCTTTCTTCTCTTTTTTAATAAATGTTTTAAGTAAAGACTTGAGATATGCTGGTATTTGAGTTTTGAATTGTAATACAGGAGGGTTTTTAGTGGGTATGGCTGAGTTATTCGGCGAGTCCCACACGCGGGGAAAGTCATGTTGGCTCTCCCTAGTGCGTAACTGCATTTTCTCTACCTATACAAGTTTTAAGGGCTCTAATGACCTCGATGTTGACGAGCCCTAAAGGCCCCCCCCCCAAAAAAAAAAGTGTCGCGTCGTCAGAATTGAGTGTCCTATGCATAGGCTCCTTAAACAAGATGGCGACACATCACGAACAATACGTGAAATTATGTGACATGACGGATTTATAATGAAATACATAGTTTAAAAACGACCCCGTAATAACACAATAATTTTATCAGAAAGTAACATCTTCCATTGAATTTTATCATTTGTACTCACAACTGTGACCGCGTCCAAAAAAGTTTTTAAATATACCAATGTTTCAATTTGTACCTTTTATTTCCTTGTAAATTGCATTATAATAACATTAATTTAAAAAAAGATCAAATTTGCAACACCCAAAAAATTATTCTTTATGTTTTGAACTTGCATATAACAGTAATCGCTTCGACACTGTACAAAGTAACCCTTAGTAACCCAAAGACAGTTGTCTCAGACGCGATCACGACGAAATGTCAAGATGTACTCGATATTTATACATTTCATTGTTTGCAAATAGTGATGTCTAACATGACCAAGTAGATCGTGTGAAGTGTACCGTCTTACGCGCGTGAAAACTCATACAAGTTTGAAGTTCAAGTGACGTCGAATGTCGCGCTTGTAGCGTAACAGCGACACTGTGACTCGCGTTTGTCACCCACGTGGGACAAGATCTAAACGTAAATATTAGTATCTCAAGACCCTCTTGAAATATATGTCAACGTAAATTTTACACTTTCTCTCAATCTATCAACAGTCATGGAGCTTACATCTGACAGAATTAAAAATTACATTAGGAGGTTAGATTGTCATTAGTCCATTAAATCTGAGGGTATATTTTGTTGAATGCAATTAACATTTGTAGCTTTCTCTAGAATAATTTCTTTTTTATAATAGAAGAAAATACAATATATTACCACAGTAGCTGCTAAATGAAAGGATGGATACTGTACTGGATTTTTCCCCACAAAAATTCAAGTTATTACGAATTGAAATTCACAAATTTCCTATCTATGGTAAAATATGCCAGGTAGTTAATGGAGTAGGCCAGAGTGTTTTGTAAAATTTAAATGTCTGTATAATTTACATTTTCGCCCGAGGCGTACTTACGAGTTATACATCGCAATAATTTTTTTCAGTATTTTTTAATTAATCACGTCAATATTACCTAAAATATTCACATAACAAATGTTTCACTTAAATGTTCGCAAATTATGTGTTTTTGCATCCATTACATGATTCGGGTTTACTAGTTCAGATGCGACGATTCGATCCATCGAAGAGAATCGGTCCACGTCCTGACGGTGGGATACAGAGAAGGCTCGCAAGTGTTTCTTTCTTTGTACGTTTCTTGTATAATTACCTACTTTTTCACTTTCATCGCTTTCATCTTCCTTACTGGCCTTCTCTGTGTGCTGAACGCTCACCCATGTGTTTCGCCGTGCATGGCGACCTGTGTCGGAGGGAATGAGCATCCTGGTGAGTTGAGGAACTTCTGCGTGCACTCTAGATGCGCCCCTATACACTCGCTTTGGCCTCAGCCACTTTTAGACGGGCGATCGGGGGTTAACCCACCCCCGACCAATCGGTTCGGACTAGGTCTTCGACTGAACTCCAGGGTGAGTGGGGGCACGCAGGGGGTCCTTCTCGCTGGTCGGCGGCGTTGGAGCAACCTTGCTTAAAGAACCCCCCGTTATATCCCCGTGTCAAGTGAAGTGTCCCCTTGTTGGACTCCGTGGTGGGTGGGGAACACGGGGATGAAATTTTTACTCCATACACATGGAAACCAACCCCCGCCCCCATTTGCCCTCTTCCTCTAGGAAGAGGCGTTTAGTCGGTGAAACTGTGGATCTACACAGTTTCTTTTGTAAGAACAGCGAAAGGTCGACGAAACCTCGCTTCCTATTAATGAAATGTGTTGAAGATGAAATGGCTTTAAAGTCAATTAGTTCTGTTCGTCTTGCAAAAGCAATTGACGATATTATCAGGAGGCTCGCACAAATCAGCATATCGACAATGTTTTAAAGTTAACAGGATTTGCTGGTCTTAAAATCAAGACCTTAACACATCCTGTCCTGAATAAGTGCGAAGGCGTCGCAAACCACGAAGACTTTGCACATGAGTCAGATACAAACTTGAAGGCATTTTTTATGTCCCATGGCATGGTAAACATCTACAGAGTTAGAGGAAGGTGCTAGGAATGTTAGTCCCCACCTCCACAAGCCTTCTCTACCGGAATCCATATCCTGCGCTTTGTACACCCTGCGAGTGCGGTAATATGTACCGAATTCTCTGCACTGCTTTAAGTGCCAGAGATTCGGTCACACCGTAGACCGGTGCAAGTCACCCTGCGAAGTGTGTTTTATTTGTGGACAGTCATCGCACGAGTCAGATTGCTCGTCGCCTCCGTGCTGCGTGAATTGTAAGGAAAGGCATCCTTCCAATTCTGTCAACTGTGCCAAGTACCTAATGGAAAAAGACATTAAAAGAATCCGCGTTACGGAAAAAGAGTCTTTCCCGGAGGCCAGACGTCGGTACCTTATTAAAAAAATCCAGTAAATATCACAAAAATACGTCGGTAAACATTACGATCGTTATTTAGGGTGGTTCGAAAGTAGGCGTTTTAGAAATATAGAACTTATGGACGACGAGAAATTTCTTTACTTGTTTCCTTATCTATTTTTATACATCAGGAAGAGCATGGTCATAATTTCTGGTAGGTGTGAAGTGTACTCAATTTCTCACCCGGCAATCAGTCATTAATGCTTGTTCTGTTGAGAAATGAAGCCGTTAAAGTATTTTATACGTAAAGATTTATTCTGGAAACTTCGTTTTCTCCTTTCTTTACTTCTGTCATATTATCATATACGTGTGTCTCTTTGGGTGTCCCAAATATAGCGCCAGCCAATGGATACGCAATCTTCGCGATAGATTGGACGATATGCTTGGGATAAAAGATCCGACTCTGTTATATCTTTTTAGTTCCCAACAGGAATGTGGCCTTTGGCGCATTATCTAAACTACTTCTTGTATATTTAATACTGGTCCCAATGACCTAATGGATTTATTTCCTTTTTCTTCCGTATGTAGAGAATAATTGTGAAGTTATACATGTATGTGTTTAGTTATCTTTCTTAGTTAACCTACGTGTTTATAAATGATTTTTTAAATTTATTTTATATTTGACTCCTCTAATTATGAGAATTGTTCCTTAACGCCAATGAATACATTGACCCTGTGAATTAGCTGTGTTCTGTTTCATTGTTTATATTTTGATATTTAATTTTTTTAAATTTATATATATAGATTTGGATGTTCTGCGTTGTTCTCATCCACCGTGAACCCTACAAGAAATAATACGACAGTTTTGTCTTCCATCTCTTGCCAAATGCTTTTTCGCTCACTTAGAGAGCATCATTTGTGTTTTAACACTCATCAATATTGACACACTGTAACTCATAAACGTTCAACTGAGTAGACGGCACATTCGTATTATTTATAATTTACAAAACAGAGTATACGTCTCAACTTACGTATCAAGTTTCTGGGTTTGTTGGAACAATTTATTTCGTCGTGTGCAAAGTATCATCAATGTGCACTTCCGCAGGTGGATGTCTGTCGGTATAATTTCCTGTCTGCAAATTCCACTTAACTTTATTATACCACCATTCTCAAGTTCAATATATTAATGCCGGTATAAGTTTCTGTGGAATTCACGCTTAGGTGAATATGTCATTTGGATCACAGTTCCGAAAGTCCCAATTTGTAAACCGTATACAGATACGGAAGATCTACATTGTAACTCCAAGCATACGTATGTGCATTGTCAAATATCCGGATCGATGGGTCGAAGAAGAAAGAGATTTGAAGAAAGTTGTTTTGATCCAGGTACGTTCAGTTATCGGCGACAGTATTTTGCCCTTCGTACTGCGGAACTAACGTAGCGAAAGAGAGAGCGAATCCGTTGGATTTTACAGTGTCTCCCCTCACTATCTACATTATTGACGAGACTACACCTATAGGATCATTAAAAAAAAAATTTTACTCTATATATCGTGAGCTTTTCTCCCTCACCGATATATTTCTTATAGCGTTTTCCACTGACCGCGCTCTGTGTCTGCACCTGAACAAACACATCAATGCTTCGCGTCAGTTCCCCACCCTTCCGGGAGAGTGTAGCAAATTAACGGAACATTTATGATGCATGATACGAATTTTTCCATCATTAACCGCAAATGTGGAACGAAGTACACTACACTTCACTTGGAAATATTAACCAAAGTTTTTCTAATTAATTATTTATTCAGTGTACTGAATAAATGGTGCACAGGGACAATTATTTCGTGGTTTTAAGATTTGGAAATAAATTTAGATTGTCGTTTGACTCTTTGACAACGGTCGCATAATGCGTCTGTCACGTAATGCGGCTGCCATTTCCGTTAGAACAGCATTTATTTTTTCACAGTTTTTGGTTAATTATTTTGGTAAATACCCCGCAAGGTGAGGAAATATTAACTTCATTGCGTTCCTATTTCCGTTTGCTATGTTTCAGTAGGTTTTTTCTTTGCAATGATAAGTCGGTAGTTTTGAAAGGCAAAAAAATCTATCAGTCCGCCAAAGTTTCTCCACTTCTGCGTGTAGTAATTTAAAATAAAATAATTCAAAATATTGCGTCGTTAGGGTGTGAAAATTCATCGCCTCGGGATAGAGAATGGTTCAAACTATAGTTTAAAACATTTTTTTTTTTTGGGGGGGGGGTCCTTAACACTCGTCGCTCTGACAGACAAAATACCTTTCGTTTGTTAAACAGATGGGTTGATGTCGATATATTTAAGGGATACAATCATTCGGGAGGGGCCGACGTACCGCTCAGTGAATGCGTTGTGTGTAAGTGAACTATTTATTACACGTCAGGTATACTCACGACGTTCAAAAGGTACGCTAAACTGATTATTAATGGAGTACACATTAATGGTTTTATATTGTATGAGAACGGGAGAACCCGGGACCACTTGCTCAGTGCACTGAGACCTTACCACTGGACCACCCCATTTTCTTCTCGATTCAGTGTACCCTTGTCATTCTACTTGGAGTACACATTAGACTCCTGATGATAAAATTCATTAGAAAACGGGTAATTAACAATAAATGTACATTATTAAACAACCCTTAATTTCTGTGGGTATGTCCCCCCAGGGAGCTTACATCTAGTAAGTACGTGTTTGGCGAACACGGGGCCCCGATCTGAGTCTGGCGTTACTTCCACTTGTGCAAGGCTCCTTCCTTTCTCTTTCCTGACCTTCCTTGGTCACCTCTTGTTCTTTTCTATCCCGACGCTATTAAGACTAGGGTATCTTTCTTTCTTCATTTCTTGTCCTCAATGTTTTGGTATGTTGTAAATTAGGAGGGTTTTTAGTGGGTATGGTTGAGTCATTCGGCGAGTCCCACGCGCGGGGAGAGTCATGTTGGCTCTCCCTAGTGCGTAACTGCATTTTCCCTCCCTCTACAAGTTTTTAGGGATCCAATGACCTGTGATGTCCACGAGCCGTAAAGCCCCACAAAAAAAATCCATGGATATGTCGAGGTTTCTGTTTCATAAATTACTACTCATTCATGGCTATATACTAGTGAGATATATCGTAATTCTGATAAACAAGTGTTCTAGTCCGTGATCTATCTTCTATACATTTTCTATTTTCGATCGCTTCGGCGCGGGATGGGGTTTGGCAAAATGCTACCCGACGAGTAAAAGCAAAGCGTCGTATTTGTTTGTAACACGTCATATAAGTGTAAGACATAATATTTGTATTGTTTCACATTGGAAACAATATAGTAGACGTTACTTTATTATTATTATAAAAAAAGATTTTTAATATTTATTATTGTATTATAAAATACCGTATGTATGAGTATTTGATTTTTAATACTATTTTCTATTTCTTCTCACCGGACATGCCACGCCAAATATTAATTTGAACACAATATATTTTTTTTTAAAGCTGAGACTCCACACGTTGAATGCTAAATGTACTACGATTCGCGGGCCGCGATGTGGATGGTTGTTGAATTACACAGTTCTTTTAAAAAGGTAAAAGTTGATTAATGGTACGATATAAACAATATTCGCAATGTTTATAATCAGTACTTGTTCCTTGAATTTAAAAGCTCTTCCTGAAATGACCTGGAACTCGACACTTGAAAAAATTGTGCCATTTTTTCACAAAAGATGTTCCGTTATCGCGAACTGTTTCACATTTGGCCATAATTTTGAAGTAGTTGACTTATCTTTCGTTTTGATTTATTATTTACGTTGTGTTTTATACGTCTTTTTAAAAATCGTGCGGAATATAAATTCTGTAAAAAGAAGAGAAGGAACCGCTAATAAACTTCAATACCTAAGGACTGAAAAACTGATTTATGATATACATTTCGTTTATTTTCCATTTTAACTTCATGATTCTTCGTTCGATATATATATATATATATATATATATATATATATATATATATATATATATATATATATAT
>NNCF01131414.1:0-10827 GCA_002313205.1 Laupala kohalensis | reverse complement strand
CAACACATACATTCTCCAAAATATATTTCATCTCACTCTGCAAGCCCTTTGTTACCCCGCCCAGCGGGTGTCCGTTTTGAACAGCTGCTAGAGGAATACGTCATCACTGTACCTCCTCCAGTGAAATACCGACACTCACTCATACAACCTTGGTCCTTCGATCAACCAACCTTCGGCTGTCTAAACATTCAGAGCTAGACACTCCTGCTGCAGAGTACCAACAGAACTTCGGAAAACTAAAATACGTGTATTTGGATTATATGTTCAGATACACAGATGACTCAGCAGGGTATAATTCCGTTGGCGCTTCTTTCCACTGCCATAGTACCACCCGTTCTTTTCGCCTCCATTCCTATTGCAGCGTGTACACTGCTGAGAAATTTGCAAATCTTTAGGCGCTGAGTTTATTCAGCTGGAATTACTCGTATTGACTACTGCTATCTTACCCATGATCATGTCAACGCGGCGAACTTCCCCCTGTCTGTGAAACTTGCAACTCAACTGCTACTGTGGAACAATTTCTTCTGGAGTTTAAAATATAGCACCAGCCGACGGCGGTACAATATACCCAACATTTTGGAAGTTATGCTGGGACAAAAGGAACCGATTTTGATACGTCATTTTACATTCCTTCAGTAATGTGGTCTCTGGAACCGTATCAGGTCTTTCTTCGTATGTTATTACTCAAATCCATCCACGAAACGGGGATCCTCCTACAAGTTTCCCGGGAGGGTTTCGATTCAAATATTTTTCTCTTTTGCTTTAAATTTACAATTTTTCCGTTCTGTCCCTCTAAATTTACTTTTTTATTTGTTTTCTGTTTTTGAAATGTTTTTGGGTTGGATATATTGTTATTCAGGAGGGTGTTTTAGTGGGTATGGACGAGTCATCCGGCAAGTCCCACACGCCGGGAGAGTCATGTTGGCTCTCCCTAGTGCGTAACTGCATTTTCTCAAGCTGTACAAAATTTTAGGCCTCTCATGACCTCGATGTCGGCGAACCGTAAAGCCCCAATAAAAAAATAGAATTAAAAAATGGCTTCTGTGTATCATGAAACTTTCTTGGTGTAGTGGAGTATTCCGTTATTTGTGGAATAAATTGTGTATTGATATGCTATGGATTCTCTGATAACTATAGCTAAGATTCATATATTTGTTCATTGTTATTAATGTAGTGGTATGAAGAAATCTGTAATTTATTACATTAAATGTATCTTAGTTTTAGATGTTTCACATTATTTAATGTACTTTTTAAAAATGTTATTTATTGTAAATTTGTGTATATCGTATGGAATAATTCATGATATTGTAAAATATGAAATATAACAACTTATGTGACACGGTAATACTTAAATGCAATAGCTCCGTATAAAAAATCTACACAGATGCACATTGAACATTTCATGTGTCATCAAAATTTTGCGTTGAGTGGGTATTATAAATTGATGAATGAATATACAACAATAAAAATACAACGCATTAGAAAACGAGAAATTTTACAACTTTCAATAAATACATGAGAATAATTTGATTTAAAATTTTAAGTTGATATCCACATTTATTCTAGAAAACTATAGTGGAAATTTTTTAGAAAACAGTATAGTTGAAAATAGATTTCATAACTAAAATGCAGATTGTCTTACGTTAGAGAAATCTTAGATCGATTATTTTCTTCGCGTTTCACGTACTAATGACCATTCCGATTGGTTTCGTGGACCAAGTATAAATGCTCGAAGTCGTGTAAGTTTGCCAAAAAGTGTGCGATATTACGAATTGCCAACTTTTACGAATTTAAACTATATCCAAAAACATATTTATTGTAGACACAAAAGCGCAAATTGGCTGTATGTAATAAAAATTTGGTAACATCACAAACCAAGACACTAGGTAATATTCGTTCCACTCGCTCGGTGCAGAAGGAAGAGAATTGCACCAGAAGAGCAAGTGCGTTGAATTGATGACCGGTATCGGCGATAGATTTACATTTAAAGAATTTCCAATGTTCTGCCAACATAACGTGAGGTGCACTTATCGTTACTCTTATGGACGTTGGCGAAGTACAAGTTGTGCGTGCACTGTACGAATATCAAGAGAACTAGACTGACAATAAATAAGAAAATAAATATATAATTTAGTTTCACGAGATATGTAACACGACGTTGAGGACTACAAAGTAATTTACAGCAACTTATATACAATAAACTAATAAACACAGGCATTTACGAAATGTAATTTAGATACATTACATGTAAGATCGTAAAACATATAAGAGAAACATTGAACCACTAGTTTTCTTAAGTTGAATTGTTGGGAGAAAAAAAAATATGACTTCGAGTTTACGTTCGTTTATGCCAAAGTCTTTGTTATCAAAGATGTCAGAGTGGCCAAGATAACTAGCTGTCTACCTGGTGTTGATGACGTTATTGCGGAGAAGATTAGATAAACACTAAAGAATATTAAAAATTATAAAATATTTAATTTTGCCTTCAGGCAAATAGTTTTTATTTACATTTTTATACTGTATGTATTTAGACAAATATATTTAACGAAATATCTCTGGGATGTGAGTCTCGTTCTAAACCGTACGAGACTTCTTAGGAACGGAAATGGTGAGAATCCACATCACTGTCTTCGATACCAAATACAAGGCTTTTCTTTTCGAACAATTCACTCGCAGAATGGAATATGGTATTTCCGGACTTCACATTTCTGGAGGCAACATTTCCTCGATATCATACGAATAAAATACAATTTTCGTTCTTGTTATGTGTTGTACAAAGCAGGTTTTTTTTTGAGGGAAAAAGTTTTTTCAATGAATTCACATTTTTTTACAGCCAACGTTTCGAACAAATTTATTCGCTTCCTCAAAAGAATAACATGTTTTATGGTAAATTCTTCTACTAAAATTGTTCACACTATGAATAATAATGTTACATACCTTCTACTGAACTACTTTACTTAGGATTGAACCTTGTTAGATTAAGTAGGTCAGTGCAAAGTATGTAAAATTGTTGCAGATAATGGGAATAATTTTAGTAAATGAATTAAACATAAATCTTGTAATTTTTTTTAGCCCTGAATAAGACTATAATTTTTTTCAACACGTTGATTGTATTTAAAAAAGTAAATTCATTGAAAAAATTGACCATCTTTCAAAATCCTCTTTATACATACGAATAAAACTTAATTGCAAAAATCACAAAATTACTCGTCGAATTTGCGAACACTCTGTAACTTAAAAACTACGTAATTTCTATCTGCCTGACAACAGAGCAAGTGTTCAATCAGGTTTTCAATCTTGGATTTTTTTTTGACAGTGTGGGTCTCTCGGCTAGTATTGCAGAAACTCTGAATGCTGACGCCTCAGGAAAAATATAATTAATTTATGTCATTTGATTAACGTAAGAGAACAATATCGGCTATTCAATTACATAAACACTTTCTGAGAGTCAGCGCTAGGACTACCGAGCAATTTCAGTTCAAAGGTTTTAGGATTCTTTTGTCTCCTTTCCTCATTAAAACAAAAATGTTTTGGTATATTGTAATTCAGGAGAGATTTCAGTGGGAATGGTTGAGTCCATTCCGCGAGTCCCACACGCGGGGAGAGTCATGTCGGCTCTCCCTAGTGCGTAACTGCATTTACCCTACCTGTACTGAATTTTAGAGCTCTATTGACCTCGATGTCGGCACAAAAAAGAAATCAAAGGTCGGTAGAATAGTCATAGCTGAAGAGAAGGTTTGGAGAAAAAAGGTTTCCCCCTTGGGCCATATTAGTGTTAATGTATAAAACAATACCGTGTCATAAATTGATAATTATTTCGNTCCTTGGAGTGACATTCAAATTACACAACATATAGAACATTAGATAACTATGTTTATTTTCGTAATACAATTTTGTCGTCTCTTTCTTTTGGCGCCCACAGAGTCTGGGGTGTCTTAGCAAATGCCTCTGCTTAAATCCGCCTCAGCACGAGACCTTTAATGAACACGTTATTTATTTATATACGTAATTCTTGTTTTGTCTTTCTGTACAGCAATTGCGATAGAATTAAAACCAAATATTTGCGAGCGACAGATTAAGAGTCATTTCTATTTTCCTATCAAAACGTTTTTCACGGAAACACCATATTGAGAGCTTTGCGATCAACAAAGTACTCAGGCGGATCACATTTCCTGATTTGGTTTTGTTTTTTAAAGGAAACGTTTTCACGCTGTATTTGGTCTTCTTTATAAGTAACAAATATTATACAAATAATTTAGAATTAATTATAACAATTGCCATCCTATAGTAACATTCATATTTAAAATGTAGAATAGAACAAACTCAATTATCTAGAATGAAATAAACCAAAATATCTTTTAACTGGTATACGAAGGACACATTCTGAACGAGTGATAAATTTCGACACAGAAAATACATTAGGACGGAATAGAGCTGTATTTTCCTTTTGGTGCACTCGTACNCCCCCCCCCCCAAAAAAAAAAATGCTTTCAGATATGTTGTAATTGAAGAGGGTTTTTAGTGTGCATGGTTGAGTCATTCGGCGAGTCCCACACGCGGGGAGAGTCACGTCGGCTCTCCTCAGTGCGTAACTGCATTTTCCCTACCTGTACAAGTTTTTAGGGCTCCAATGACTTCGATGTCGACGAGCTGTAGAGCCCCACAAAAAATAAAATAATAAAAAAAAAGACGTACACGGATAAAACGAAACTGATTTACGTACATTGACACGACAACTCCACATTTGCGTCTCATTAAACGGGCAAAATAGATTTATTGAAACAATGCATGCTACGCGGCGATATTTTCAGAGATTGCTGAGAAATGTTTGTTCTTAATTTTATTACATTAACATCTTTCTTACCTTTATGGTGGAATGTGTGAGGGATCTACTCACTTAGTTGTTGGTAAGCACTAAAACCCGAATAATGATAGTAATAGTAATCAAGGATTATCTTTGAATGATGACGAGCTTCATGTCTCAAAGTATATATAAATCGATTATTTAAGAAAGGATAATTAAAATAAATGTTTATTTTATGGTAAACAGAATTAAAAAAGCTGTATTAAACATAAAATCATATTTCTTCTACAAGAGTACAGCAGACGAGATCTTCGGTAAGGAAACGACGTATCGATATATGTGAAATGGGTAATTTACATAAATTTTGAAAATCTTTACATGGATCTATTTACAGACACGTTAATATGATACATAATTTTGCGTTTCTCAATATCTTCTTGATAATTGCAATAGAACAAAACACAAATTTTTCCAAGCAACAGACTGGGTCATTTCACATTTCTGATGAAATCAGAATACTTTTTATTTACCCCACTTTTTATTATTATTATTAATTAAACTGTTAAAATGTTTCGACAAAGTTCAAGATTTTGGGCATTTGAAAAGAAACTACTGTAAATAGTTTTATTATGTAGCATTCTTTTATGTAGCACTGGCGTGAATCGTCGTTTTGGGCATCCATATTCTGTTCACACGAACGGAATTCTGTATATATATTCTTCACGCTTGAAACTGAACGAAGAATTATTGGCGGAAATAATGCCTACCGTCTTGGGTAATAGACAATGAATTACAAAACTGCACCAATGAAACAGCGAGACAATCGAGAGCTGTACAATAAAGAAATGAGCAGAAAGATCCCACACTTCAAGTGCGCTATGATTGGTATACACGATTAGGAATTCTTTGCAGAACAGACTACTAGGCTCCGAGTTCGACGAAGTATTCTGCACTCTAATTCATAGAGAACTACGATAAAAAGCAACTATTCGTATATGAAATAAAAACTAGAGAGAGAAAATTAAAATCGTTAATGTTGTTTTTGTTTAAGCATATCGTGAGAAGGAACAGATAGGAGAAAATGAAAAGTTACAATACTGCATGAACTTTGAGCAATTCTGCATGAAATTCTTCTTGTGTTTCTTGTAGACAAGTGCATGAGTCCCAGACGGATGGTAATCCTAGCCTTGGTTATATGATGTCCCATCCGTAAGTTATAAATTACTGAAAAAATTTTAAATAACGACAGCTTATTGTTAGACTCAAATGCTGAATTGAATAACTACGTCAGTAAAAAGCAAAATGCTCGTTGAAAGCTCTAAAGCCCCACAAAAACTGCAATTTAAAGAAAAACGTTTTCTATTCTGTCCTGTATCGACATTGGCGGTCTACTATATGACAAATACCATAGTCTGAACGAAATAGCGATTTGTTTTGTCTGTGCACTCAACTCAAATAACAATCAGCTTGTCATCATCATCATCGCAAATTTTTAATTTATGATTCTTTTGCAAACGATGTTTCAGCATTCTGTTGATTTTTCTTTTGCAGTTTGTGCCTCTTTTCTTCAGTGACAACCTTTTCATACCACCTCTGAGTAAAGAGACATAAGACGCCTTTTGTGAAATTCACGTTCTTCGGGAACCATATACCTTATTACTGCCTTCTTAACACTATCGGTACTGGTCGACATAATCGCAAACTTAATTCAAGTGAAACTGAGAATGGTCGTGAAGAGAGGAATATGTAAGCGAAATGAATCTTCTCTCTGAATGCAAAATACTCGGAATTAAATGATAGAGTAGTAAAATTCACGCGAAATAAAATCTTCGAATATAATATGAAACACAATCGATATATTTTAGTGGTCGTGGAGGAAGCGTGCCTCCCATATTTGGCCGTGCGTTACCACGATCCCCATTGACCTCGCGTTTGCATTCCTTTCATGGAGATTTTATATAAATGTGTATTATCTCGGAGGTTTGCTCATTCGCTTCTCCGAATCATATCTTCGGTTTGATTACTCAGGCGTCACGATTCGGGGTTCGTCAAGTTCAAATAATCGCTTCTGGATTGTTTTTTCACCCTCTTCAATTGCTCTCTAATTCTTACTCTTTTTGTGATGTGTCGAATTTGACTGCTTGACACCTATGTGACTCCATATACTCAATATATGACTTTGTCTGAACACTTTGTGTGATAATTTGTTTTTATTGTGATCTTTAATATATTCGTTTCACAGATTTCATTAACATAATGACTAAACTGTTTAAAACGCTCTTCGTTGTTAAGAAGATAATCTCCGAAAAATTTTATTTCTCCATCCCTAACAGAGTACCGTGTACAGTCTCTTTTTTTCATGTCACATATATTACATTATTAGAGCACGTGGTCTGGCTTTTCATGTCCTTTTCCGCTAACACATTTCCTATCCTATCTCTTTCCGAATCTTTTATCCACGGTAGTGATAAACTATGATTCAGATAAAGTAGGGAAGACTGGGGTATTTATGTTGCGTCAAACTTGAGTCTGAAGTGTCTTGTGACTGAACTTGAACTCAGATAAGAGTTTTCCTTTAAAACATGCAGATTTCAGACGATACACAAACAAAGTTGAGGATAGAAACAGCTTGGTAAATGTTAAGAAAACTTGTGTAGGAAACACTTAAGTGAGTTTTTACGAAGTACATAAACATTCAGTATTCAAAAATATTTATTTATACAGTACATATTATCAAGAAATTAAAATAAAATGAGAGTTTACTAGGGTTTGAATGACCATATTCCATTTATGGTTTCAGGAGATATCCTGGCTTAAAGATGCTTCAGAAATAGAGAGAGACAAAAACCATATGTTTTTTCCTGCATTAGGGCTAGTAGCTTTTAAATTATAGGGCTAAAAGTTATGAGATTTTTGGTGAATTTTTATAGTAGTCAAAGGCGTGGTTTCATCTCTTTTAGACAATTTTTCGTTTTAACACAGTTCTAAATACCACTTTTCTACTGAAAATAATTAAATTGTTTTATTGAATAAGTTTTCTGACACCTATTCCTTATATTGCCGTCGAAGTGAGTCGGTCCACGTCCTGACGGTGGGACACAGAGAAGGCTCTCAAGTATTTCTTGTCTTTTCGCCTATTTAACTTATTTTTTACTTTCATCTTCTTTACTGGTATTTTCTTGTGTGCTGAACGCTCACCCACGTGTTTGACGTGCATCACCACCCGTGTCGGAAGGATTGGGAGTCCTGGGGAGTCGAGGAACCATGCAATCCTACAAGGATGCGTATCAATACTCTTGTTTTGGCCTCCGCCTCTTCTAGAAGAGCGTTCGGGTGCTAACCCACCCCGCGACCAATCGGCTCAGACGAGGTCTTCGACAGACCTCCAGGGTGAGAAGGTGCGCGCACAGGGGGTGCTTCCCGCTGGTCGGCAGCGTTGAAGAAATCCTGCTTAAAGAACCCCCCGCTATATCACCGTTTCAACCCTGGCACCCCAGTGGTGTGTCCCCTTGTTGGACTCCGTGGTGGGTGGGGAACACAGGGATGGAATTGAAATCCATATGAATGGAAAAACCTATCCCCCTCTTGTCGCTTCCCCCCTTTTGCCCTCTTCCTCTAGGAAAAGGCGATTTGTTGGTGAAACTGTGGATTGACACAGTTTTTTTGTAAGGATAGCGACAGGCCCACAAAGCCTCGCTTCCCATTAATGAAATGAATCAATGAGGGAAAGAGTTTATCTATCAGTTCTGTACGTTTTGCTAATGCAATTAATGATACCAGCGAAAAGTTTCAGTCTGTCGTGCGCCAGCGGAATAGTGAAAGTCTATTGGAGACACGCAGAGATAAGCAGACTGAGAGCATTTTAAAACGGAAAGAAATTGCTAGTCTTCAAATCAAGACAACAACACATCCTAGGATGAACATTTGCAAAGGCGTCGTGAATCACGAATTTGAGTCATTCGGCGAGTCCCACAAGCGGAAAGAGTCAAGTTGGCTCTCCTTAGTGCGTATCTGCATTTTCCCTACCTGTACAGAAATTATAGGGCTCTATTAACCTCGATGTCGACGAGCCGTAAAGCCACGCAAAAAAATTCTATGGTCTCTTTGCACTCTATATTCTCTTTAAGTTTCCCAATAAATTTCCTCGTCTGTTCTGGGTACTTCAAGGTTTTAATGAAATATGTGCACTTTCTCTGTTCAGGTTTTTTTAGCTATAATCTTCACTCGGATGTTTGCCGTTATCAAATGTTGATCACTGTTTATATTAGTTCTTCTGCGATTTCTGACATCTTGGAGCGACTTATTAAATTTTGAGGTGATGCGTACGTGATCAATCGGTTTTTGCGTTTTGTTGTCTGGTGACACCCACGTAACAATATGACAAGCTTTCATAAGTGAACAAATTTATCACAGAAAACTAAACTATGACATTTTTCTGGTCTTTCCCCACAATTAAGAAAGTTATTGAACGTAAACTGACAAGCTGGAGTCTTCTTTTATCTTCATGAGATAGTATTGTCACATTGAAACGTTACAATTGATTCGCAATCTTTAATACACCATAATATGACTATTTTAAATACTAGCACTTACTGTCTTCAATATTTAAAATTGTTAATATGTGACGAGGTCCATACTAAAGCTCGCTTCACACAGTACAATCTGGGTTCCAAATGTGCATTCAAAATTCTGTGAAGTCAAGATGTTCTGTCTCGAAGGACAGAAAATGACGTCATAGCTGACTACGCTGCATTCTGACGTGAAAGATTTGGGAAATAGCGCATGTTCAATTTTTCGCGTAGTTTTGCTTGCACAGTTAGAGTGTTAACCAATCATAACCTTGAGTCCCGTCCCGTAAGTCTTACAAGAACTAGTGGCCCAANGCGTAGTTTTGCTTGCACAGTTAGAGTGTTAACCAATCATAACCTTGAGTCCCGTCCCGTAAGTCGTTTGTAAAAGGACTAGTACTAATGAATTTAATTTTCATTACCACCGAATTAAATGAAACACTGTTTATTTGAAACAAATAGTTGTGGCAGATAAAATTATTGCTAGTAGCCAGCTAGCGACAATGATAAAAGGATTTTTGGTCACCTAATTAATGAGCTATCGTTATTTTTTATTAAAAGCAACTATTAAAAATCGTACTTTCGAAAATGAAAACACATCAGCAATGTAAATATATGTAACGAAGAGCATTCAATTAATATATTTAGTTCAAAATCGAACCATGTGGTAAGTCGTTATTACCCCGACACTATATTTATCGCGACATATTAAACTATTCTGAGCGATGCAACCGAGTTAGAGCTAAGGTTTGTGCATTAATCATTAAAATGTTATTGACGAAGAAAAGTAATCGATAAGTAAAGTTACTTCGAAGAAAAGAATCAAAACGACATTTTATTTGACACTTTAGATTATAATGGGCTCATCTAGAAACATAAATGAGCACTCCACTGTTTACCACCACGTAATGAGACCATAACGCTTTAATTTATTTGGTGATTACTGTCCTTTATTTGAATTCACTCTTTTAGTTTACATATTAGTTCTAGTTGTTAAACATCGTCGTTGAACAATCTCTGTAAAGCAAGGTCTATTTTCCCGAACGGTTAATACGCATGCCGAGGAACATTAAAACTATGGCGTCAAAATGCAACGTGTGACGCCAACTNCGTTGGGCATATTTTCTCGTATACGTTACTCCGTCTGCAGCATGGAGTAAGAAACAAATTATATAGTGAAAGGGTCATTTCCTGTTCTTTAGTCGTCTATTCATGCTGAAAGTTGCTAGATGTACTTATTATTGTCTTTTATCTGAAATTCGACAGTAAAGAAAATATTCAACATAATATTTCAAAACATATAGCGAGATTTCAGTCTTACAAATATCGTAAAAGTGTTATGTAAATGTAAACTCGTTGTAGACAGATATTAATGTATTTTCGTATTTACAATGCGTTTGCTGCCCTCGTATGTATTTTATCCTTATCCTATCTTTCATTTTAGTTTAGGAAAAG
>NNCF01131413.1:670668-689325 GCA_002313205.1 Laupala kohalensis | reverse complement strand
GGTCTTGTTTGTTAAGACCGAATTACTAAGCACCTGTCTCTTATACACATCTAGATGTGTATAAGAGACAGCGTTTGTCTTAAAATTTTCATAATTTTTTCGAAAAACTTTTTCTGAAGAAGTTTTGAAAATATTTTATGGTCCCAATCGAAAAATATGTATACCTATATACTCTAAAAACACCCATACATATGTACCCATAAAATTTCCATCAATTTTTCGAAAAAAAAATTTCCAAAAATTTTGAAAAATTTTTTAAAGTCCCAATCGAAAAATAAATATTCCTGTTTTCTAAAAAATTTCAAAAGTTTATCGATAAAATTCGCCTCCTCCTTCCACCATCCTTCCGCTATATTTCGACATAAACCTGACCTTTCTTCCGAAATCGTCGAAACGTGTCTTCGTTGTTCGAAGGACCCATTACAAGATGCGTCTGATTTTCGCGTCTGCACGGACCCGCGAAAGTAAGAATTTAGTAACAAATACCGAAACTAATTATTTATTACATTATATTGTCACTCCGGAGCCCGACTCGTATGGAATACCGAGTCCCCGGCGGTGGGTTAGGATAGCACAGTTTTTATTGTAGAAGAACTTGCTTGGATTTCCCTGTTATAGGTCTTGGCGTTAGGTTAATTAAACATAATCATATGTAAAATATTAGTAAAATTTAATGAATCAATTGGTTGGTTAAAGAGCCCTGACTGGGCTTGAGAATAATTAGTTACAATACTGCCCTTCTGGGCGAATTATTCACAATATTCTTACATAGCGTGCCGAAAGGGCAACCCTTTGTGTCGGGATCCGACAATGTTCCAAAATATTCATACCGTCACAGTCTTTATCGGGTCCGAAGTTGATTGTGACTCTCGAAGCCACGGTGAAGGTGTGGATGGCGTCTCGTCTGGCAGCGACGTCAGCGCTCGGCCCTCAGAATCTCCCGAGGGATGGGCGGCCTTTGCCTTAAGTAAGTTTCAGGGGGCCGCGGGGGTAGGTGTATGTGTTCCTGAGTGAGGATATGAGGGCCACACCTTGGCGGAGTGGTGGAGACGCGTGTCCATAAGGATCCACTTCTGAGACGTATGTGATGGGGATAATCCATGGAGATGGAAAAGGTTGCGCACGGCTCTCCAATGAATTGTGGAAGTGGAAATGGAAGTTGTCTTTAGATTTAGATGCAACGAGGGAGAAACGTCCTATGGATGGGGTGGCAGGATGCGGCTTCATGGACACGGACGCATTCTTATGTGTCGTCATGATTGACCACATAGAAAAATACGTGCCTTGCCACAGATCAAAACAGGAAAGGGTTTTTGTCTCTCTGAAAGAGGTTCCGTCTGGAGAGCCTCGTTTAGGAGGTCATGTACGTTTAATGGAGTTAAAATGTAAAGTGAGTTTTATTGAACATACCTTCGAATAAAGCCCAAAGGATACCCGCCTGGAGGCTGTGAGGTAACTTAGAAAGGGCTATAAATAAACATTAACCATCCACAAAGGTAGCGCGGTGGAGACCACTGGAGGAGAATATAATCGGAAGTGCCGTGGGATACCTTTGAAAGCAGAGGCGTCATGGCACCCCGTGACAATATGGCACAAATATCCCCCACGAGGAAATATTTGTTCTCGTTCAGTTGTTGGATCTAGTGACATTCTGCAGAAGAGTTTTGTAATTCCACTTCCTATTTCATTGTCAGCAAGAAAAAAATATAATTGTTGACCTCATTGCCCTCACTAGCCCTTTCAGACAAGCTTGGCAAATGGTTAGTTTGGATTCGGAAAATAAGTAACCCCAAAATCTTTCAGTTACATTCTTTGAGTGCGGAATTACATGTACGATTACATCTGACATAACTGAAACCCTAAAAAATTTCTATATTTCCTATTTTACAATGCAATGTACTATATCAGTCCGTAAGGAAGCGACTATCAAATATATGATCACACTGGAAATCGAGTGGTGTTACTCCGTGTAAGTTTCAAACGATCGACGTATGGTCCTACGGTAAGGGAAATACATTTTCATTGGGACATTTTTTTATTTAAGTTCATTCAGTTTCGCTTTGTGAAACATTATTTAAATGAGATAGTTATATCCTTTTCATATTTTCCTGACTTCAGTTTCATGAAATGGAATATTGGCTCTTCTGATACGCTAATTGCGCGTCACTACGGTATACGCAAAAATATCTTCCTTTGAAAATACTTCATGGCACATCCAGCAGTTTTCTTGCGTAAATTAATATACATTACTAAGCACCGTCATACTGTTGGAGTTGTTCTTATTTCAACTGCTTACGAAGGAATATTAATTGTTTTAAACATTATTGATGCATGCCCCAACGGTAAAGGGGTAGTATTTTTCCTATGGAATTTATTTGTTTGAGTTCATGAAGTTTCTCTTTGAGAAACATTATACAAATGAGATACTAATATATGGCAAACGTTTTACTGATTTCAATTTCATCCAAGGGCAGATTACCTGTTTGGAATATTATTGATGTGTGTCACTTACGTTGTGGAACAACAGTTTTCCTTCAACAAACATTTGTTGCAATTCAAGAATTGTTCCTTTGTGAAATTTTGTACATACGAACCCCTACTGTATGGGGAAAAAATTTTCATGTGAAAGTTTTTGAGCGCAATCGAGGACATTTTGCTATGTGGAGACACATACGTTTCAGTGTTCTATATTCATGCGTGATACATTCTCAAAGGGAAAATTATTTTCAACTTTTTCTTGCAATTCAGGAATTTTCCTTCCTACAACATTAAAGAATTATTTTTACGTATATTTCTTTCAGGTTCTGCTTATTTCAGCCTCACCAGAAGGCAAATTTATTGTTCCTTTATCGTTCCTGGAACATACTTAACTAATCAGAAATGATGCGTCATATACATTATCCACCACCCTGAAGATGCACACTAGTTGTTGTATACATTAATAATACGCGTACCGACGATATGGGTGGAAATATATTTCTTTGAAAAAAACTCGTTGCACTTTGCAGTTTTTTTCTGTCAACGAATATACATTAAAAATAACCAACATACTGTACTCGTTTTTCCGACACATGCTTCTTCCGAAGGTATATGAATTGTTTTGAACATTAAACACATGCCCCAATGGTAACGGGAAAACAATTATGTTTAGAAAAGTTTTGTTTGCGTTCATGCAGTTTCGTTCAGAGAAAAATTAAACAAGTGAGATAGCAATATCCTTTTCAGAATTTCCTGATTCCAGCTTTATCCGAAGGCATATTATTTGTTTTATACATAAATATTCGCGTACCTTCGGTGTGGGAAAATTTTTCATTCGTGGATCAATATAAATTAAAAATCACCAAGAACCGTGTTACGAACGAATAGCCATTCGTCGTACACATAGGAGAGGATATGTGGGGACTCGTATGTTTCAACGAGCTAAAGAGATAAAAGATGAGAAGAGATTCTTGTATTACACGTCTCAGATTCATAAATACACATTTATTACATTTAAACAAAGTATACATTTAATTTCCTTATATTACAAAAGCAGAATTACATAAATTGTCTCCTGAACTGCAAAGTTGAAGTTGGTTGTTGTGGGCAACCAACACTCCGAGAATAATGCTTTCTACGGAGTCACAATAAATTATTAACATGAAACATAAACAACTGTTTATGTAAAATCCCCTTGAATAACCCTTTCCCCAGTTAATCAGAATTACAGTATGCTATGTTAACAAATTTGAGGTGCGATCGTAACTGATCTGCACTATACAAAAAAAAAACCTCACTGGACTCAAGTCTTTGAGAACATCCCCCAGTTACATACAAAAGGTTCATTTGCAATAGTACCTGCTTATACATGAATAGTGGTTATAAAAACCGTAGAATTATGCAGGATTTTGAAGTGCATTAGAATAAGTGATTCTTAATTCTGAATGCGGTTCTCGTTGTTACGAGAATGAATACTTAGTAGTTCGAAGATCTTCTTGTTAGTAGCCTTCCTCCGCTGCCATAGCTGCGTTGCTGTGGTCTTCCGTGGAGCAGTCTTCCTTGTTTCGGCCTTGTAGCGACGAGCAATGGCTGAAACTAGAGAATGATTGTGAACAAATATGTTCAATACTGAGCTGCAGAGCGTACTGTGCCAAGTATTGAGATGGCGCAGCACTTGAATGATTTCATGTATGAAATCATGGTCCAAAAAGTCTTTTGTATCACAGACACATAAGTATGTTCAATGATGAGTCGAGTGGAGTGACTTCCTGTCACACAACGCGGTCTATATTCAATGAATATTTATATACTCACAGAGCAATTACGCACATGGAGTAAATATTAAGATTCTCAACGAACACAAACGAATTAAAGTTTGTGATGGATGAGTATCATATGGATGAGCACTTTACGAACGTTTTGGTTCGTAACAAACCTGTTGTGTTTTTCTGACAGCAACTATTTTCGAAGGCGTATATATTATTTTTGCATGCTCCTTGGGTATGTGGCAAAATTTTATGCTTTTGAAAACATTCGTTGCAATTCGGCGATAACTAAAAATTGACATGATGGATCTTTCTGGGGACAACGTAATCGTTCTCAGCATCAAAAATACGTCGAATCCATAGACCCGGGTTTCTGGTACAGAGAATTCTTTTTTTGTGGGACTGTGGTTTAGGGCAAAGAATATTCGTTTCAAAAACTATCGTTGCAAATCAAACCGTTTCTCATAAAAAAATTTACAACGTAATTACAACGTTACAATCGCAGATTTTAATACACCATAATTGATTTATTTGTATATGAACAAGATACGTAACGTTACTGAATTCTCATAAATGGATATGTATACTTGACAAGCCATTGGCACATTCGTACTACCGCAAGATAAAGATATTTGCATAGAATTAGAGAATAAATAATATTTTGGAATTTTACACAATGGTCAAAATTTTGGAACTGATAAGTACATATATTATTACAGAAATTAAAGTAACAAATCAAATTACATTAAAAGTGCTAAGTGACTGATGCTTGAAAACGTACTAATAATGTTTATGAAAGAAATATTTTCATATAAAAACAAGGGTTTGATATATTCTTTGTTGTCTCCATAACTATTTCGAGCATTATATTGGCGGACTAAACAGGCCCACTTCCTGCACTGCAGGTACATTTTCCTAGCTAGAGAAGAAAAAAACCTTTGTCACTTTTGAATATTAACTTTTCGAAATGAGGTACACAAAAATGACATTACCATTTTTTTTCAAATGTAAATAAGTATTCTATAATTAATACAATAATTACTGCAACTTCTTCCTGACGTGATCATTTATTTTTCCCCTATTTTCATTATTTTCCGTGTTTCTGTTCCTAGAGAGTATACAATGGAAATTTCATTAAACCATACATAAACGTGAAGTCCAAATTTAAAGCAAACATGCGATTTCTTAGGGTTGATTTTTTTGTCCTCTTAAATTTAATGTGTTGTTCAAATATTCTTATTCTTGGAGGATGTAATGAAGGAATTTTAAGTTAAAAATTACATTAACAAGTAGTCCAGAATTTGTCCAACATTACTTCAAGCGTTTAAAAGTGGTTTCAATTAGTTTATTTTTTCTCCGTATATAATTAAGAACATTTTTGTTCCTGGAGTGCGTAAATTTGAATGTTGTGGCATTGGTTGCAGTTCGAAGCTTGCCCGGTATATATTCCGGACCCTATGTCAGTACCATTTCCTGACTGGAGTCACCGTCGAGAGCTTAGTCATTTCATCGGTTTGCCAAGACTGAATTCTACTTCGGGGATGGTCAAAACGACGCCTCTACGTAACAGAATGCCATTTCATGTTTCTGTGCTTTCGTTAATAAGCACAACAATGCTGACAACAGAATATGGGACGTGTCGTAGCAACGACTCCCATTCATTGCGCTCTTTTTTCGGCAAGCCATCAAAATTCCAATTTTTATTTTTTTAATTTTGCAACTTACCCACAAGACCGGAGTTAACTATCTCGTCGGTCGTCGAAAGGAGATGAGAAGAGGAAATAAAACAACTTAATTGATAACTATGGATAACTCACGCCCAAGAGCAGTGGTAGGGACGTGCTGGCTGCGGGAAAGCAAGCCCAAGATGTTAATGCGACCAGTAGAAGAGGAGGAACCAATACAGTGGATGGACTCCACACCGATGTCAACGAGTTCGGAGGAAGTAGATGAAGATTTGGAGGGCACAGACTGCAAGCCGATAATCAAAGTGGCGTTGGAGGCATTAGAAGCAAGTGCGCCGCAGAAAGAAAAGGAAACCAAGAATAAGGTGCAACGTAAGACGCGTCCCAGAAGAATTGGTCCTCCCCCCTTCAAGATGCGCAAACTTGAATAGAAGCGATAAACTTGATTGGCAGTATCTTAGACGCGTGGTAACACTAAAAAATGGTAAAGAAACATTATATTTTGAAATATTATTGTTTGATTACGATGTCTTAATATCGTGCTTAGATTGTTCAATATAATTTCTGACTTGTTCTATTAATAAATTTGAAATTTTTTTGAATATTGTATATGATATATCTTAATACCTAATTTTTTGTAGCTGCGCGTACTCAATATGCTGCAAACAATCCAGTGAGATTTCTTTCGTCTGCTGCCCTTAGTAGAAGTTTGGAAACCCGCTATCCTTTACAGGTCAGTTATCTTGAACGACAAGTATCTTAGATGGGTGGTAGCTCAGAAAAATAGTGAATAAACTATATAATATATTAAATATAATTTTTTGGTACAACGTCTTAATTTTTTTTCATTGTTCAATACAAATTCTCACCAGTTCTATTAATTAATTTGAAAATATCTCATGTATTGTATATGGTATACCTCTAACACCTAATTTTTTTGTAGCGTGGCCTACTCAATATCAGAAATCATCACACAAGAGGGGAAGTTAGTATATTCCAAGTTTTGTTTTGAAAGAAGAAGAGAAATAAATAATTAATGTGTGGAATAGAACAACATGAAATTAAAATATGCTTTGCACACTTGTCTTTACAACCTAACAACCATCCTCAATCTATTCCTGACCAAAATAAAAAGTATTGTTTTGATTAATTATGTTATGAGGACATAATGTGCAAAATTCCTGGTGGCTGTCACTTCAGTAATGTTTTCTGTCTTAGTGAGAGAAAAAGCAGTATGTATATTTTTCAGTGTTATGTTACATTTATTCGTTAACATTTTTTCTGTGTGCTGCGCATTTTATAAGAAAATTTTGTTAAATAACTGTACTCTATAGGGAAGAAGAAAACTTAATCTTGGTATTACCATACCAAAAACACAAATATTTGAGCATTAAAAATTATAGTCCTCATAAAACAGCACTCCTCATAAAACACGGGTAATAAATAACCTCATACTGCAATTGATTAATACCACATTAAATGAAAATTAATATAACATAAAATAAGAACAAATAATCAGCACAGCTTAAGTCCCTGGAATTCTTTCAGAATAATTTTTTTGACTAAGGCCACTTACAAGGACGGGGACCTCTTACCTAAGTCAGGGACTAACCTGACTAAATTTGGGGATAGTGAGAAGCTAAACATTGACCAAACACAAATAGCAATGTTAAGCAAAACAAATATATTAGCAACATTAATTGTGAACAAAAAAGAAAATCAGCAAAGGCAGCACATTTATTGGCATGCTAAGAATGACCTGCAAGATACAACAAAATCAATACCAAACCACCAAGTTGAATAAAACATTTCAGAAATGTTTCCGACAACAAATTTCATTCCAGATTATCAAATTTTATTTTTTCAAAACCAAAACGGTGATTGGAAAGTTTGTCCATGGAAAAGTGTGTCCACCGAGGTATTCGTAGAACCTGAATTCAGTCAAAAGCTGCTGACAAAGTGATGAAGGTTCCCCAAAACATGTTATGGGAGGTACATAATTTGTGGTGGAGTGTCGTGTTTTTTAAATATTACATTATGAGATTTCATAATGGAGAGAATTATTCACATATTTCAGCTTAAATGTTGCAAAATGGTAATTCACAACTACTGCTTCAAATATTCGTGAAGTGATTCCCCTTATCTTCATGTATTTAAAATTTATAGGAGTATTATCTTGAGTAATTGGATAAAAGAAAAAAGTCACTATATGTTGAGTGTGTTTGTTTTTCTTTTTCTTTTGACAAAATTCGTAAGATCCTGTATTACCAGTGTTCAAGAACTATATAATGTTACAAGGTTTATTTTCTTCAGACGTAAAATATGATAATGTAAATTTTGTCATTTACATCAAACAAGAAAGTACTTATTTTTTAACCTGCATTGATGATGTGAATTATTGTTACAGTACTGGTGGCCTCGGTCAATGTACATATTTTGTTTTTCTTTTCATTTGACAAATAAACTAACAAATAAGATTGAACAGAATGAGAATATATTAACTGAGTAAAATAATGCAATACTGCAATAACAATTAATTCACAAACATTAAAAAAATATAATTATAAAAATAAAAATTGAGAATAACCTTTATATTTGAAAAGGAAATGATATTTTTCGTAACTGATCACAACCAAAAAAAAGGAGTTTTCAAGAAAATACTACTTATATCACATATTTTTGAGTTCTGTTTAATGGTACACATAAACAAAAGAGAGAAGAATCGCTTCATTATCTATGAGACTGACAAAGGTGAAAGACGAAACTGCTTCAACAAATATGTCAGTGACTTTGTGTTTTATTTTACATTTTTTCATCATCTTTAAAACTTTTTAATTTATAGTAGACATTAGTATTGCTTTATTTTCAATACATCCTTTAAAACGAAGCATCACACTAGGAGAATTTTCAACAAAATTGAAAGAAGCAATCATAAGACCAATAAATAAAGGAGGTTCTTTTCTAAATTACAACAATTACAGACCAATTTCAATACTGAACTCGATTGGTAAAATATTTGAAAAATATACCTCACTATATAGAAATATTCAAAATTATAATTAACAAACAGTTTGCATACCAAAACAATAAAAGAGCAGAAAAGCTATTGCAGAATTTGGCAAATTTAATTAATACTAGATTGACAAATGTGAACACATTTTAATGTTATCGATAGACATATCAAAGGTGCATGATGTCATTGATCATAAAAAACTAGGAGAAGCTTTAGAAAATATAGGGATAAGAGGAAATACATTAAAATTATTTCAAAATTATTTAAGTAACAGATCATATGTAGTTAAGATAGATAATATGTACTGTGATAAGATTAATTTGGACAAAGGTATTCCTCAAGACAGTTATTTGGCCCCACTCCTTTACATCATTTATGTGAATGATGTAAAGGAGTATTTCACAAAATGTAAATTTTTCAGTTATGCAGATGACAACATCATAGTTTCCTTTAATAAAGATCAAGATAAGGCCTTACAAAATATACAAAATGAATTTGATAACTTTCAAAATTGGACTCATGAAAAAGGTTTCACATTAAATAAAAGTAAAACAAAATTTATACATATCACTACCCCACACACTAAAAGTATAAAATTTCACAATAACAACTGTATACACAATAGCTTCCTAAATTGTATATGTACAGGCAGTATAGAATTAGTAAGTAAACTCAAATACTTAGGAGTTGTTATTGATAAAAATTTTCTATGGAAAGATCATATTTTATATATTACAAAAATACTTAGAACATGTTTATGGAGAATGTGGAATATTACAGATATTACGCCTAATTATATATTAAAAACTATTTATTATGCTTTATTTGACTCTGTGTTAAGATATGGAATTACCATATGGGGTTCTACATCTAATGCTCACATCAAAATTTTGCAAAACTTACAAAATAAAGCACTAAAAAGTTTCAGTGAAAAGAATTATTATAATAAGAACATAATGTATTTTAATGAGAAAATTCTACATATAAACAACTTATATGAATTTAATTTGTTAACAAAGTATAGATTCAATTCAAACATGAACATGAATACAAAACAAGGAAAAAATATAATTTTAATATCCCAGATTACTTCAATAAATATGGTGAAAGAAAAATAGAAATAGTGATAGCAAATTTATTAAATAAACTACCAGATAACATAATAGAATTAAATTCAAAATTCACGTTCAAAAAATAATTAAAAAATTGGCTGTTAAAGGTTAAAGTTTAATATAAGTAAATTATTTTATATTTATAGCGAAAATATTTTTAAAAAGCTATACCAAAAATGTCATAGATTTATCAGTGATGTAAGAACTATGTAAAAGGTATATAATTGATGTAATAACAATGTAAAGGTTATACAATAGTTGTTTAAGTATTGTAAAACATAGGTAAAACATTATTTCTATTAATTTTATGATGAAAATAAAAACTAATATTTCATATAAGATTTTTTTTTTTAATTCTATAGTAAGGGAATTAGTAGTAGTAGTACAAGAAATAAGTTAAAATAAATGTTATAAAATACTCTCTGACAAGCTCCTGAGAGCTTAGAGAGTTTCTAAATAATCTC
The DNA here is from genome assembly GCA_002313205.1 of Laupala kohalensis. Taxonomy (NCBI): domain Eukaryota; kingdom Metazoa; phylum Arthropoda; class Insecta; order Orthoptera; family Trigonidiidae; genus Laupala; species Laupala kohalensis. The sequence goes on along the minus strand of NNCF01131413.1, from coordinate 678,807 downwards.
AAAATGTTTATTGAAAGTTTATTTATTTGATATTAAATGAAATTAATGTACAAGTTTTTGTAATATGTTTGTAAACAAATTTTGTAAACAAATTTTGTAAACATTTTGTAAATAACTGAACTGAACCAAATAAATTTCAAATTCAAAGTATTATTATATTATTATTATTGTTGTTATTATTATTATTATTATTATTATTATTATTATTATTATAATCCCTCCCATGGAACACCACCTTGACGTAGCACTGTCCATGCGGGTGGCTGAGGGCTTGCGCGCTCCGTTGATGTTGAGAGCTATGACGGCGGCAGTTGCATCATCGTTCTAGGCGGGATAGACGTGATTAGGCGCGTTAGGTGATGATGTAACTGCTGGTAGGGTCCCCCATGCCGGTCAGGTCTCAGCGGAGGAGCCAGACGAAGTGTGTCCTGCGACGACCTTTCTTATCCGTTACCCAATCCTGCCTCCTCTCTATATCCCCCCTCCCAAGGGCTCCTATCTAGGGAGTTTGTGGTTGGCGACCATGGGTTCCTGAGCCGTATCAAGCATTTCTTCCACTTGTGCTTGATTCTCTTTCTTTTTAAATTTCCTATCGTGCCTCACTTGGCCAACTCTTGTTTTCTTCGACCCCGATGCTATTAGGTTGCGAGGGCTAGGGCGTGTCCTTCCTATTTCTACCTCATTTTTCTTTTCTGCCTTTGAGGTGGTGGTCTTCAACCTCCGAGGTAGTAGTCTCTTTATGTAAGTAGTCATAGCAGACAACTGCGCACGGACTTCTTACACATCATCTGTCCATATCCCTATAAAATGCAATAGCCAGGAACTACCAAACCCCTAGTACCCAAGATGATCTCTTCTTCACTTTCTCATACTGATCTCTGCGTCCTTCGAGGTTGACAGAGGGTACAGCTTAGAAACTGGGTTATCTGCACTTCTAGTCCGCCTGATAGTACAGGGGCCCAGGTACAGGAAGCCACCTGACCCGGCTGCCCCATCAGCAGGCGCATAATCTTCTCGGTCGTATTAGTGCAGGGTGGCGCCCGGATAGGTCCCTGATGCGACCAGGGGGAGGCTTTGCCGAGGCCACTGTCTTCTGAGGAGGATATCAGGGCTTGGATGATTGGGTGGGGTTTACGGAGAAAAGTCGAGGAGACTGTGCCATCAACTTAAAACATAAGGGGTGAAAGGAGAGAATAAATAAATTATGGAAATGCAAAATGAAACAGAAAGTAACGAAAAAGTGCAGAACAATCAACTGGTCCCCCCGGCTCAAACTATAGTAGCTGAGAGGACTCCATTGAAAGTGGTGAAATTGGGAAGTTTCCCTCGTAGAGATCTCGTTACTGAAACGAGGAGGAACGAGGAGCGGGAGCTGAACCGCTGCAAGGAAAATGAAGGATGTCTTCAAAGTCCAGCGAAACATCCCTCAGGTGATTAAAAGTGGCGTTTTGGAGATGGAAGAGGCCTTCGCCAAAATGTCTTCTTTTAGAACCAGTTGGCAGTTGGCAAAAAAAGAACTAGTCTCTGCTACACCTCACGAGACTTTTGTCGTAGAGGAGAAAAATAAGCCCTGCCCCCAGTCCAGCGAAGACGGACCAGAACCGGCAGAGCAACGTCCTGCCACCAGTCCACCGGAACAGGAGCAGAGCAGCAACGATATTTACGATACTGAGTTCACCCAGGTTCTCAGTAAAAAGAAAAAGTGACGGTTGAGGCATAGGGATGCGTAGGGGAAGGTGGAAACCGCGAATGACACGGCGACCAAACTACAACCCGTCGCGACTCCATTGAAGAGGTCGAGGAAAGCTCGGTCAGACGCTATCCTAATCAAGCCAGTAAGTTCTTCCTATGCTGAGGTCCTGAAGAAGATCCAGAAAGGAGTAACGCCGGAAGACTCAGGGACGAAGGTCAATTCCGTCCGAAAGACGCAGACTGGATGCCTTCTCTTCGAGCTCGGAAAGGACACGCGTGACCGGTGCGGTTTCCGAGATGCAATAAGAGGGGTTCTCGGGGCTGCAGATGTTGTCACGAGCCTGGGACCGAAAGTTACCCTGGAGATTAGAGCTATTCCTGAGCTCTACGACGTCGACTATGTCGGAGAAGCGATTCGCCAACAAGCTCCCGAGCTTGGTGAGTGTAAGTTTGGTTTGACCCAAGCTAACAGTCGAGGTCTCAAAACGGCCATTTTCACAGTTGGCGAAAGATCAGCTGAGAAGATTATATCGCTGAAAAAGATCCGGATTGGCTGGGTTATCTGTGGTGTGCGGACTAGAATGTCGGTTACGCGCTGCTATAAATGCCTAGGGTTCGGTCACTTGTCATCGAGCTGCAAAGGTCCGGACAGGCGTGATGCATGCTTCAAGTGCGGCGAACCTGGACATCAAGGGAAAACTTCAAGGAAAAACGACTGAGTGCTGTGTCGTCTGCGCGGACTCTGGTTTGGAAGATGTCGCCCATAAATTAGGATCCGGGAAGTGCAAGGCTTTCAGAGACGCGCTGGCGAANATGTATTGAATGTTAATGTGACATAAATATTTGTTTTTTTTTAAGTTTCACAGATGTGTATAAGAGACAGTCCTACTGCTGAGTGAGCAGTATCGAGACAAGGACTTACCTTCGTGGTATGGTGATCTTTCGGAAACTGCTGCTGTGTGGGTCTTGGAAATCGGGAGGATCCGAATCAGGGACCACGGCAGAGAAGATGGGTTCGTTTGGGTCCTCTTTGATGACAACTTCTTCTTTAGTGTGTACCTCACTCCAAACGAACTGATACAGCCTTTCCGCAACAGAGTAGACTAGCTGGAAGACGCTATCCTTAGGGTGACAGGAAAGGTAGATGTTGATGGTGACTTCAACGCCCAGGCCGTGGAGTGGAGAATGCCTGTAACAGACACCCGAGGCAGGTATCTATTGGAAATGACCGCCAGGACGGGACTAACTGTCCTGAATGTCGGTAATATAACAGCATTCCTGCGCCCTGGGTACTCGGAGACCATCCCGGATATATCGTTTGCGTCAGACTCTGTTGTACATGCCATCTGAAATTGGAGAGTTCTGGAGGTTTACTCTGGCAGCGACCACCAATATATCTCTTTCAACTTTGTGAGCGGCGCTCCTCTTCCTACTGGTTCCCGGCATACACCACGTTGGTGGAACATCAATCGTATCGATGGCGAGAAATTTGCAGTGGAAATCGCCAGAGGAATAGAAGCTACTGAGAACGCAAACGAAAGAGAACCAGTTGAAGCGCTTGTTGCTGCAGCGATAGACCTCATTGAGAGAGCCTGCGACGCTTCTATGCCGCGAAGAACACCTCACCACGGTAATCCTCCTGTGGACAATGGATATCTCCGACCTCCGGAAAAGACTTGCTGGTCTACCTCTTGCGAATGATTGATGACTACCTAAAATATCGTGACCTGATCTCTGACACCAGGGAAGGACAACGAAGGGTCAAGGTCACCTCGGGAGCAGCGCAGGGGTGTATTCTAGGTCCTGATCTCTGGAACGTTGCCTACGACTGTCTCTTGCGATTGGAGATGCCGGACGAGTGTCTTTTGATCGGATATGCGGATGACGTCGCAGCCCTGATCGCGGCGCGCACTGTCGAGCAGGCGCAAATGAAACTCAACATGGTAATGCTGTTAGTCAGTAGTTGGATGAGTAAACACGGGCTGTCACTACCTCTGCAGAAAACGGAGGTGATCCTTCTAACGAAAAAACACATCCCGACAGAATTCCCCGTTCGCGTCGGTGAAGAGTTAATCACCACTAAACCTGCGGTGAAATATCTCGACCTGATGGAGGACTGCAGAGTCAGCTTTAATGAGCAGATCCGGTACACAGCGAACTAGGCTGCTGCAAAGGTCACAGCACTGAGTCGGTTGATGGCCAATGTTGGGGGCCCGTCTTCGAACAAACGAGGTCTTTTCATGACTGCCGTCCAATCGGTTTTGCTGTAANCAAAGACCACAATTGTAAGCAGCTCTTGCGTGTTCAGTGGCGGGGTGCGTTGAGGGTGGCGTCAGCCTACCGTACAGTGTCGGAGCCAGCAGTACTCTTGATCGCTGGTGCCGTCCCCATCGATCTCCTAGCTAAGGAGAGACGAGCAATGTACCTCAGGAGATCAGAGGAAAACCGGGACAGCATTGCCCGCGAGGAGAGAGCACGCACTCTCCAAGCGTGGCAGCGGTCATGGGATGAAGAGACGAGAGGGCGCTGGACTGCGACTCTCATTACCAACGTCAAGCCGTGGTTGGACCGAAAACACGGGAAGGTAGGGTATTATTTGACCCAGCTACTCAATGTGCACGGGTATTTTAGGTCTTACCTCCAGAAGATCCACAAGGCCATGTCGGGTGAGTGTCTTTACAATCGATGACGCCTGCCACACATTCTTCCATTGTGGAAAGTGGGAGGAACAACGGCAGCAGCTGTTTGCTGAAGTTGGAAGTGAACTGCAGTCAGGCAGCATTGTCGAAGCAAAGTTACAAGGGGTGGAGTCATGGAACAGTGTGGCACGCTTCGTCCGGACGGCGAAGAAGGCAGATCTCGATCGCCTCTGACTATGACTAATTGCAGGAGCCTTTAATGGCTAGGTAAACAAATAGGCCTAGCCTGNAAGAGACAGCAAATAGGCCTAGCCTGAAGTAATGTGCTAAACGGTACCAGGTGAGTGTCCTATGAAAAAAAATTATAATAATTTATTATAATAATAATAATAATTATTATTATTATAAATTATTATAATTTTATAATAATAGTAATTATTATTATTATACATTAATGCACAATATTCAAAAATAAAATTTAATATTCCTTATTATTAATAAATATTAAATACATTTTAGTGACACTTGCATGACAGTGCGGGTGGTGACATTTGTCTAGGGAGCTGAACAATGTTATAACATAAAAATAAGGAATACTATAACTTTGTTCATATAGTAGGCAACTTCCATCTACCTCAGTAACAACTACTCAAGAAGATTTTGAGCCATCTATAGGAGATAAGTTTTTAAAGAAAAAATCATCACTAGAGGGTTAAAAAGAAATATCACAAATAAGTGATAATACTACAAAACACTAAAAATAATTAATTAATTAATTAATTAATAAGTAAATATACTACAAATAAAGTGATGTTCTACTAACTGTATACGAAAGTTTTCTTAAAACATTTCCTCCTCTATCATTTCTTATTTAAATTTTTGACAATAATTTATTTATTTCAACTTACCAGAAAAGGAAATAGCCAAATATCTCTTCAGTCATTTGAGTGACAAGTTATAAAAATGGTTCAGGTATCAGCTCCGTAAAATTCCCTTTCACTCTCTAGATTGATTGATGATATTTCACAGCTGGAATTCCAAAGCAATTTTTCAGTGAAGATTCTAACCGAGTGGGAGAATATAACCACTCTCTCCCACCCTGTTATGTCTTAAGAGTGAAGACACTACCACAATGTCACAATTACTTGTGCATTGCTTTGTTTGTACACAAGATAGTTGAACTATTGTCTACCATTTTCATTCACAATTAAACATTTTAATGGTAAACTCAATTTTTCACCATGTTCAAACAAATAGCAAAAATTAAATATTAAAATGTGTGTCCATGTGATGGTTGAAAATGATATTGAGTGAATGATGAGATGAACAGTGGAGTAGAATACCAGTGAATTCACATGAGAAAGAAAGATTGTTGTGTTGAGAGGAATAAATTTATCAATTTCTTTCAATTAGTGATCCTAGGTAATGCTTTCTTAATTTTTTGAGTGTTAAGCATTTTGTTCAAGATGAAAAAAAATCTAAAACTTTCACAATAAATAAACAGTGAAAAGAAACATGAAGCACATGAAGAAGAAAAATTAAAAACTATGTTTCTTACCTTAACTAGTATTTGCATTTATCGATCCTTAGTCCCATCTCCCATTTTCAAAACATTTAACGTAATTTGTGTCCAATTATATAAATCAAGTATATTTCTTCAGCAAAATTTGAGTGATTTAATCATAAAGTACAAACTAAATTTAATTGGAATTATTCTGTAATGGAGATTAAATCATATTTTCCAGTAATTGAATTTTATCTACTTTGTTGGCTTATTTTGACTGAAAAATTAATCTGTCCAACTCTGTGAAAATTCCTAGTGTTAGAAAATCTGTTTTCATTATGGTCTGAAATGTTTCCACTCACTTATGTTATAGATCTAAATCATAGTCTTTAAATGACTGAAAGATAGAAGCACATGAAGATTCATTGAATGATAGTTGCTCACAATGCATAAGTAAGGTGGTAGGAAAGATGGAGTGATTTTACAGCGGACTGAAGCCACCATTACCTCCAATGACCTCAAACAATAGAAAGGGTATTCCTTATAGTACCCTGTTTGTTGTCTATATACCACAGGCAACTGTGAGTTATAATCAGATTTTTATCATTACGGTCTGTGAGTATCACCCAAAACTATTAATGACAGAACCGAGAAAATAGTCACAACTTGCAATCTTGTTTACCAACTGGTATATTGTAAAAAAATTCCTGCTCTCTGGTATCATAGAAGTTGAAGTAGCAGTCAATAAGAAGTATCAGGCTCACTTAATTCTTCAATAAGCATGTAGCTGGAGTTTCATCAAAGAATACAACCAAGACACGCAAATGGAGATTAAGTAGAGACCAGGAATATTGGGGTATCTTTGGAAGTTGCCTCTCTTTATGTTGTAATATCACAAGTTGTCATTGCAAAGGAAATGAAAGAATTTTCAAAATACATCATGTACTGTGGATCAGAAAGCAGTAACTTAATTTCACATTGTCACCAGTTGCAGTCCAAAGAAATCATTTAAGAGATAATCTTGCACTGTAAAAAGCATTTCAGGTTAAAATTCATGATTATTTGAAGCAACAATCAAAATCCTTTTCTATTGATATCCATTACCTATATAACTAATGGGACATAAATTTAATGCTGTGGAAGATTTCCTTTGAGATAAATTAATTCTCTAGACCCAACTTGACAAGTATGTTGTATCTTCCCTTTCTTTCATGTCATCTTGAAAGCAAGAAGATTGATCAGGCCTCATGTGAAGATGTCTATTCTTTGTTTTAAATAATTACAAATTCACACATATGAAAGAAAGAACATACATCTTACATAGTTTTAGTTATTATACTTGGCATAACAGTAAATCTGGTGGTAAAGGAGAAAAATTCTATCAATAACTGATATTTATATAAAGAGAATTTCAGAGGCAGTTCCAAAATTTGTTAGTCACCAGCACAAAAAATAAGTAAACTAACATAAAGTTACCTTAGAAATATGACCGTGTAATAATGGCCTAAGTCATATTTACAATCAAAGTTATGATGAAAGAAATCATAAGGATCTCTCAATGAGAACCTGTCATAGATATATGATCACTGTTGAACAATGATCAAAGCTAGTGCATTACATGGTCATATTTTTGATCATATATCTTTGATCATTGATATATGACATAGAAATATGAACGTGTAATACCGGACTTACTGAATATAATAATAATAATATTTTTTAATGGATTTGAATCATTATATCCATTGCAAATTAATACAAAAAGTCAAAGGTACAAACTAAATATGAAATGTAGACTTCGAAACATGACATTCATAATCATATAAAATACTTTGCCACAATTAATTTAAGTTCTTGTTGATATATTGCACTATGTCTATCCACGAGTCTGTTGAGGACTTCAAAATTTTAGGAAAAGGTTTATACTACTCTTGGTTCCGTCAGGAAAGGAGTTAAAAATTTATTTCAAATGTAAAATATGATATTCAAATTAGATGTATTGAATGTTAATGTGACATAAATATTTGTTTTTTTTTAAGTTTCACACCACATTTGGGAAATACTTGTCAAGTGTGTCTTCATTTAATGCAGACTTTAAGGTAAATGGGTATACTATGATTGCTGAATTAATATATCAATAGCAAAAGCATGTATGGGGATATAAATTTAAGATTTGTTATTGTGGGCAAAATGGCACAAGGATGCATATGATTTCATTGTGTTCTTTTTAAAAAAAATGTTCAATGAGCCTAGGTCATGCCTGGAAATAATTTCATTTCTTTGTTTAAATACAGGAGCAGGGAT
>NNCF01131413.1:642393-670147 GCA_002313205.1 Laupala kohalensis | reverse complement strand
GGAGTAAGGGTGGGGAAGTATCTTCCAAATTGGGAATAACAATCAGAAGGAATGAAGAGTGTATCATTTAATTCCGGGTTTGCAACAACTGAAAAAGTGAAAATATTGAAAATAAAGAATGTCAGAAAATAGTGCGCGACGTGTGAATTTTTCAAGTTGGTACTTGCACTACTTTATTCAACTTGTACTACTTTATTCAATAGCTTTAGTTATTACAATTATTTGAAAGGAATATATTTGTACCAGAAATTAAGTAGAATTAAATAACTTAATTTTAGATAGATACCTGATATGATAAACAATTCCTTTACAAATGCAATGCAGCATGTGCTTTGCCTGCAGATTGCACTGATATTTTTCTTCTTAATTTTAACTGCTCTAGATGTAAATTAAGCGGGTTTTTAATTAATATTCGCAATAATTTAATGTTCTCTCTTACTCCTGAGAATCACCTTATGTAATCATCGCGCGACTCCAACCTGAACTGAGCTGAACGGAAGTTGGCCTCCTGTCCATCTGCAGCGAAGCAGCCGCGCTCTGGCGACGCCGCCTCACTTTCGTCGAAGAACCTGCCATCAGCAGATGTGGTGACCGCTGGCGGCCTTCGTGCGTCGCATCTCTTCGCTGCTCCTGCAAAGGGTTAGTGACTTCTCTATCCTTCCTACTCCTTTAGACTATTTGTGTGTGTTAAGAGTGAAGAATGTTCAGGACAACGTAGAGACGTGTTCTTCCGACCGCTTACGAAGTGATGCTTCATATAGTCGCTAGGGATTGCATCATTTTCACTGTGTTTCAATAACTGAACTCCCTCTATAGTAGGATGTGTTTGTTTTTTTGTTCAGTTCTTCATTTCGATGCAAGATTACGGACTGTAAGTGCCTGCCAAATTCCGAGTGGTAGATGGAAGCTCAAATTTCATATTAGGAGATCGATTGTTTGTTGTAGGATCCATCCGAGAGAACGATACATTTACAAGTCACTCTGTACACTTTCAAAATAACGAATCAACTTGTTTTATTCGTATCTAGGTACTTGAAACTTCTCTCGTTAAAGAATAGCATCACAATATTCACCCCATTTAACAAATTGTGCCTTTTGGAATGAAACTAAGTGAATTCGAGTGTCTATTAGGGATTATAGCTGGTTGGTGTCTAATCTTGTTTTATATTAATAACAATTGAGATGTACTAATTTTGAATCCGTCGCTCGTTGACAATGAAGTATAATCAATGTTACGATACTTTGCCTAAAATTATTCAATATGGCTGCCTCAAATTGCCAACATCTACAAAACAAATCCTTGAAACACTCGCGAAAACTTCAAGGAAAGCGTGTTCACAAAGAATTTGAGTAACATCCAAATAAATATTAATAGTAGTAGCAAAAGTGACTATTTGATATAAAGAAATATAAGATAATAACAACAAACAAAGACACAAAGTATTCGTTTTACACGCTCAATGCAGAAAGAACAGAACAGCGCCACTAGAGCACGTGAATTGAATGTTGTCCGAGGTTGGTTATGAATTCAATTTCGAATATCTTGCCAACTGAACGCGAGGCATCCTTATCGTTACTCTTACGGACGATGGCGATGTAAAAGCGTTCGCTACATTGTGCACAGGTTCTACACCAACATCAAGCCAGTTAGAGTGATAATAAATAAATAAATAATTTACGGACAAGAGATCTGTTACAAACTACGTATGACCACATTGAAGACAATAAAGTAATTTACTGCGACTAATACAAAATAAACTAATGAATACAGTGCAGTTCCGTTCATGTTTTTTTTCTTATTAAGTTAAATTTCTCGAAGCAAAGTATGGTGACTTTTACTATAGTTCATCTGACGAAACATTTACGTTATAAAATACTTTCTTGTTTCGTGTGAATTATCATAATGTTGTAGCGATCTTGGAAGTTTCTGTTGTTAGGACTTCTGAAAGGTAACGGTCATTTTAAAGAATGTTAGAAATTGGTTATACACCTACAGAACTATGGAATCTTCTTGTAAGATATTTTCAAATGTGACGTTGAAATAATCGAAGAGTCAAGGAGCACGAAATGGCATAAATCATGTTCCACCCTCGTCTCGCTATATGTCGTCACGTGACATTAGCAATACATAACACGTACTCGAACGTTAAACTGACTATTTAAGACATGCAACAATTCTGCAGTGTGATATGATGCCAAATGAAATACATGTTCCATCGCTCGCTCGCTCGTGTCGTTGGGCAACTGATTGATGGAATCCGAGAAATGAAACTTGATCCATCCTGCACGTTGCAACGGTCTACTCGCTCACATGGCTTCCTCGGACACTTCGACAGAGGTGGGTCCTGGAACACGCGGAATCGAGGATTAATTGATTAATTTAGAGAATTAAATGATTTGTTCGATCCAAATCATCTGAAATTTTCAGTCGAAACCCGTTGACTTCCTCTCGTGTTTCTCAATCGTTTTGTTCGATTTGTACGTCATCAGTCGTCATGAACAGACTCATGCTATTCAATATTTCACAAGTTCTGTCAATAAACTCTCTCGCGAATCTTGTAACATATATAAAATTAAAAATAAACTGTGTGAGGCATTATTGCCGCTACTCTAGCATTTTGCCAATCCGCACCGATTGAGGAATATCAGGCGAAATCGAAATTTTTTCGACTTCATAGACATTTACGGTAAAATACATTTTCTATCTTTCTTTTTAAGCATTTTTAAAATAAAAGTTAGCTTATGTTCATCCTGAATATTTTCAGTAAATCCTTGTTAAATTTCAACACAATATATTCAGTGGTCGAGTCGTGATTTAAAACAGACAGACAGATGCACCTTCGCGTTACGCATTTATATATTAGTATGGATTTACAGCAATCCAAAATTTCTAGTAGATACAAAGATATTCACGTTTATAAAGGGATACAGTTATGTCCCCATTGCATCGGGGGCATAACTTTCTGATTTTTTAAAAGAAAATTCCTTTGACCAGGATTAATTTTAGACTCTACTTTTGTCTGACACCTATTTTCAAGTTATTCCGTGAAAAAATAGTAAACACACTTGTTGAAAATTCTATATTGTGTCCTTCCCAATTATTGTTATTCATGTAAGTTGATCTCATTCGATTTCTCTTGCTTAATTCTTTTTTGCTAAATTTGCTGCACTTCAAAATTCATAATATATATGAAGATATTCACGTTTATACAACTTGGGGTTAACATGCATGGAGGACATAACTTCTTTTAGATTCATTCTTAAGAAAATTTCTTTTACAGGAGTTCATTTCGGACTCTACTTTAGCCTGACACCAATTTTCAAGTTATTTCGTGTCAAAATAGTGAACACCCTGGTTGAAAATCCTAGATTGTGTCCTTCTCAATAATTGGTTAACATTCAAATTGACCTCATTCGATTCCTCATGCTTAACTCTTTTTTTCTAAATTTATTGCACTCTAAAATTCCTTATATATCCGATGTCATTCACGTATATAAAAAGTGGGGTTAACATGTATCGAGAGCCATAACTTCTTTCAGAATGGTTCTTAAGAATCTTCCTCTCACAGAGGTTAAATACAGACTCTACTTTACACGGACACCAATTTTCAAAATACTCCGGTACAAAACAGTAAACACCGTTTTTGAAAATCCCTGACTGTGACCTTCCCAATTATTGTTATTCATTTAAATTGATCTCATTCGATTCCTCTTGTTCATTCTTTTTTGCTAATTTTATTGCACTCCAAAATTTCTAATGTATGCGAAGATATTCACGTATTAAGAAAGTGGGGTAAACAAGCATTGGAGGGCATATTTTCTTTCAGATTTGTTCTTCAGAAAATTCCTTTCGATAAATGAAATTTATTAATGTCCTTTCAGATGCATAAAATGCACTTGTTGTGTGTCACTCTCTTATTATATTGCACAAAAATGTCCCTTTTGTTACAGACGGGGTTGCAGATTGGCATCCACATACAACTACGATGAAATGTAACTTGATCATTCACCCCATAAAAACCTTGCAATGTATTGAGATTTTGTAAGTGCTCTAACTCTGTGTTCAGTTGTATGTATTTAAATACAGTTTGAACTTTAAAACAAAGATGAAATTGGGTATATGTACATTATGGCAATCTCACGTGCAAATCTCGAGGCTCGATTCTCCTGGAATTGTTGTATTGATATTATTTCATTGCGGAAATGTAATATCGTTATTGGTATTGTTGTAAATGATAAATCAATGACAAGTAATTTTTTATATAAATAAATAATCACAACTTAAAATAGTTCTGTATCATATTGGATGTTAGAACTGCAAAATACGTAAATACATTATTTTCTTAAAATATTAGTATTTTTTCATGAGATAGCGGTACCGTATTGTTAAAATTTAATGTAGTTTCTAAAACGTTCTCTACACACAAATGAGAAAAAAATCGAAGTACAAGCTAGTGCAACAGTGCTTGTAGAATTTCTTCTTTACCACGTATGTTGAAAAGTTAGACATTATTACTTTTTTGAAGAATCGACTACATTGACGATTAAAATTCTCATCCTCTAAAGAATCCCTCCGGGTGATCACGTTAAAGCGTTAAGGTCGTAAGACCGACCTGGAAACTGTTTTATAATGTCCTGAATTTTTTTAATTAAATAATTAATCACAACCCATCAACTCGTCTAACACAATTTGGACCTTGCAGGGTTGATATTTCAATAAAACCATCTCGAAGTTGTATGGTTTCCTGTGGATAAAGCCACTGGTGTGACGCTTTTTAAGAGAATTCCCTTATAAATTCTTACGGAGTCGATGTCAATACTCAATCACAAATTTTATACAGAAAAGATCAGTTTGCGTTGTCTTTCCTGATCATTTAAAAAGTTATTCAACTAAAACTGGAGAACTATAGTCTAACGGAGAACCGTTCTTCTACCACTGTTTAAATTACTGATTGAATTACTCTAATAATGACTATTTCTAATATAAGGAGAATAGTTGACATAATTGAAAGTTTCATACACGGTTATGGGTTTAACTAGCGTCTGGCAAGTTGAAACTCCTGGACACGTTTTCATGCTCTCACTGTGTTGAGACGAAGGAAAACAAGAATGCGTTAAGAAAAAGCACCTGAGTTGGTCCCAGAGTCAACTGACAAAAACTCCCCCAAGCTTCTTCGAGTTCCCTTTCCGCGGCAAGAATTCGAACCGTCGAAATCGGATGCTTCAATTATAATAAACGTATTTTCTACATTGAAAAGTTCATTGTGAATAAGCAGCACTAATACATTACACTAGTACATTTTCGAGTTACTGGATAATACAAAAGTAATTAATTTACCTACATAATAATTACTGAATTTACTTAAGTAATTAACTCTACTTAAATATTTAAATTAAATTTACTTAAATAATACGCGGTTTTAATTTAACTGTATAATTAATAACGTATAATTATGTTATCAAGGACAATCTGCAGCAGAGACGGTTGCCTCTATGCATATTTAACTGTATTCAAGTAGAGACGAGGCAGGTGGATGGACGGAGGGAACTGTATTTTGTGGAAGAACGCGTCCCGTCAATTCCACGAAGAGAAACGTAGTGACGTTCAGACCCAAGTAACATCGGAATGAAGGTATTCGCAGAATTGGCTCGCAAATGAAGTCCCGGTTCATAAATACAGCGCTTGCCCGAAGCGGAAAACGAATCTTAAACGGTTCAGTCTGGATTTATATGAGGAACGGGTCTCCCTCAATTTTTATTTTTCACATGACTAATGTAAAATTACTATGAGACATGACTTTCAGTCAAATGTATATTTTTTTTACGGTCACGGAGTTGAAATACGGCTAAGTAACGTGTTTTGATAAACTATTTTTTCTCTTCCTCCTAATGCTGGTAAATGTTTCAATTAATTACAGAAAACATATATTTAGTGTTACATTTTTTTCATACATGCAACCACTATGAAAAATTTCCGAAAAATTTTTAAATGTAATTTTTTTAAGTATAAAGCAATATCATTCGTGTAATTTTTGTGTGAGTACCTTTTGATAAAAAACGCTCAAACTTGCTCATCGCGATTCATTTGGTGGCACATATATTCAAAAACAGAATAACAAGGCGATAAACCTTTGCACTCTTTTACACACACAGTACTCACATCCTGTGGCGAAGCTCTGAACAATGTGCAGTAGGATGGAACGATAAGAGTAATATTCTTTTTCGAAATAAGATTACTAATAACAACCATAAGTTGACTTTCAGGTTCATAAAAGAGAACAGAAAATCCCATTGCTCTATCACAATGTGTTGCGGCGGTGAGAAGGTCTTGAAAATAACGAGCTATTCAATTTTTCAAATAATTATAAGTTTTATATTATACACTTACATTTTTTTACTTATTCACTTGAATTAATGCAATATATAACAACACAGTTTGATCATAAACAGACCTAAAGATCCATTCTCAAGAAAATATTTGCCCAAAAGAAAAGGGTTTTAGGGCCAATTTCCATATGTTTGTATTGTCTCTATAATTTTACCAGTTACATATTTCTATAAGCTGGTGTTAGTGGAAAAGGATTAAAATAAAACAGTAATAATTAATGGTATGCATGTATAAATATATGCTGAAAATTCTTCACAATTGAAAATAAAAATGTAATCAATTAAATCCTGTACTAGAATAATATATCCTGAACATTTTGATGTGTCATCTTCACTGTCTTCGCAATTGGAATATCCAATGGTATTAATTATTATTTTCTATGATTTTTGTTTAGTAGCATATGGTTCATTTTGAACCACCACTGAATTAAAATTAGAGATTTAATAGCAGTTTGTATATCTGTCCAATTCTCTTTGATATAGCTAAGAGCTGTATAATCAGCAACCGACGTTAGATTACCCTCAAATTTTGCTGCCCCTCCGCTGGCTAAGGGGTTAGCGTGCTCGTATACCACAAAGTCACTCCGGGTTCAATTACCGGCAGGGCCAGAAGAAAAATTGTAGCTTCTCACATTACCCTCCTTCTTCTATCCACATCCTATGGCTCCTACTATCCCTAACTCTTAACTATTACTAACTACTCCTACTAACACCTCTACATGTGCCAAGTTGTTGGCAAAACCAGCTATCCGGCCCACCTACTAAAAATAGCCCAACCTTACCAACAATTCCCACCTCCATGTAGATAAGCTTCAACAGGACGCTACATTTCCCGTTTACAAATACTACAATAAAAATAAAATATAATGTTGCTTTACATAAACCATTTATATTGATTATGAATAGAATAGCTCTTAAGACTGTATCTAGATGTACTATTTCACCCATTTCCCTATGTGTGGAGCACTCCTTGACGTATTCATACTTTTTTCTTAAATAACTTTTAAACCATTTATGTATTACACCTCCAACACCACATCTCTATTTAATAAGATTTCATGATCATGAATGCTATTTTATATCTGAGAATAGAAATATCTATTTGAATTCAAACTTTCATAAATATGAAAGCATAGGAGCATTTTCAGTGTTTATACCTTCACTAAAATCAATGTGAATTTGACTCTTGTATTAGAGTTACTTTGACATATAATTTTGAAAAACAAGAAAGTAAACAAATATTATGTTAACTGTTTATTTTTTTATCCATTCTTATATATAGGAATAACAACAGCAATTTTTATTGTGCTGAGAAAATACCCCACATGAAACTAGAATTTATCAAAAACTAAAGAATTTTAACTATTTCTGGTGTTGTTGCTTTCATAATGGATGAGTTATTTGGTCGACACCAGTTTATTTTTCAGTGCTTTTATGATGGTAATACTTTCTTTTTTATATATTGGTTCTTATATAAGTTTATATATAAGGCATTCATCTAACTACAAAAATCTTTGGTAAAATATATTTTAATATTTAAGCTAGAAAATGTGTTTGTATAGCTCTTAATTTTTTTCCTCATTTCAAAAATAATTATTACATTCATTTTCTATAACTTTAGAATAATATTCCCATCAGACGTTTATATCTAATCCAATGGATCTTATATTATATTTTTATTTAAAATTTAATTTAAAAGTTTTGTAGTATTTTCTTTTCATTTCTCTAATTTACTTTCGGTTTTCAGTATTCTAATATCATTTTGTAACATTTCTGAATTTACTGTAATAATTTTTCAATTTCCAATTAGTACGATGATTTTTGATTAGTTTAAATAGATAATTCCTTTCTGCCTTGTACACATCAAACAATTAATACAAATTTTTATTTTTCTAATCTTAGTATTATGGAAAACTATCTTCTCACTTTGTCCACTTTAAAAAAAAACAATCAAATGCAGATGATGGGTCCAAACAATTGTAAACATTTGACCAATCAGCATGAACTGATAGTTGTTTTAATTTAATATAATTAATATTATAGAATCCATAAAATGAAAGATATATACATGGCTAGAATAGAAATCACAACATTAAATACACATAATTTTATGTTTAGGACATCAGCTGTGTGCATTTATACTGTTGAGGAATTTGTAACTAATCATTACATCTTGATAATACAAGAAAATTAGGTATTTCGTATCATCGTACTTCATCCATACTTCAGTTAGAATAATGATATCAGGTAGTGGGCTCTAATGACCTTGCTGTTGATGAGCCCTTAAAGCCCCATAAAAAAAAAAGATATCAGGTAGGATTTTCTTCTGAACTATTCAATCAAAAAAAAAAATCAAAATTCTTTTTCATACTTCTAATATTTTGAAAAATTATATTGATCATGTTTTTACTTGACATTAGAAACTTTGCAAAATGAATATTTCATGAGGCCTTAGAAACTTTGCAAAATGAATTTGAGAATTTTCAAAATTGGACATGAAAAAGGATTCACTATAAATAAAAGAAAAACAAAAATATTGCACATAACAACCTCACATACTAAAAGAATAGCATCTAAAATCATTTTTTACAAAATAAATTGTATGCATCAAGAATTTCAAAATTGTAATTGTACAGATAAAATTGAACAAGTGAAAACTCTCAAATATTTAGGAATAGTAAGAGATGAAAATTTCTTATGGAACATACTGGAAGCATAGCAAAAAAAACTAAGAATATGTAACTGGAGAATGAGCAGTATAAGAGAGATCACACCTAAATACATAATGAAAATAATATATTACACACTTTTTGAGTCAGTAGTAAGATATGGAATAACAATATGGGGTTCCACATAAAAATCACACTTAAAAATAATACAAAATTTACAGAATAAAGTTTTAAAATGTTTCAGCAAAAGAAAATTGAGAAATCTGTATGAAGTGTACAAAGATGAGAAAATTTGAAATATAAAAAAAGATATGAATTTGAAATGTTAATGAAAAATAGATTTAATGAAAAAATAGTTGTTAAATATGAACTCAAGCATGAAACAAGAAAGAAATGCAATTTTATGATACCTACTTATTTGAATAAATTTGGAAAAAGAAAAATAGAAACAGTAATACCAATACTATTAAATAAACTACCACAAAATTGAATTGAATTGGAATCAAAATATAAGTTCAAAAAAGATTTTTTAAATTGGATGGTAGAAAATAAAAATAAAAATTAGACAAACCGGTGGATGCAAAATCATAGAAATGTGTAAATGAAACACAAGATACAAAAAGTGGTACATGAATAAAAACCAAATAAAAATCAGTAAAAAAGGAAGTAGTAGTAGAAGTAGAAAACTAATGAACTCTCTGACAAGCTCTTAAGAGCTTAGAGAGATTTATGAAAGTTAAATAGTTAAAAAGAATTACAAAATAAAAATAACAAAATTGAAAACAGTAAAGATAGGTATTATATGAAAAATGTTCTTATATAATTTCTGGAAAAATTTTAACAAATATTGTAAAACTTTAATTTTTATTTCAGGGAATGTTGAAGAGAGCATTTTAAATAACTTCTTATGTTTAACTTCATTTTGTATAAGTTATGTATAACTGCCGAATAAATTGTTGTATGTATATTATCTATCTATAATAGTTGACTTTTGTAACAATTGGAAAATTAATTTCAAAATTATTAAAAATGATATAATTTTGGAATCGAGCGCATCTTTCATAATGGTATTAAATTTTGTTTTTTATTTTCGACAGCTTACAATTTCTTACACTTTTTCTGAAGAGATGTCGCAGAAAGGACAAGGAGACGTGGTAAGTGTGACGAGTCATTGACTTTCCCATATACGTATTAAAGAGAAATTTCGCAAAAACGGTTCCAAAATCTTTCTTTAAATTTTGCGTTCAGAAATTGTTGTCAGCATGTTATATGCATAAGACGCTTGAAAGTATTATATACATATAGGAAATAGTATTTCTCGACCACTCTCATTCCTTTGCTACACACTTATTTTAAAAGATTTCAAACTGTTTAGACAGGAGATGTACCGAGAAGAAGAAGCTTAAGAAAACTAAACAGAAAGATACAATACCGATAAAATAGATAGCACAACAAACCCGTTCCGGATTCGAAATTGCATGATAATGAAAGCATACAACGAAGTCGTCGAAGTTAGTCGGTCCACGTCCTGACGGTGGGATACAGAGAAATCTCTCAAGTATTTCTGTCCTTTTTCTTTTCTTTCATCCTAATTACCTAGTTTTTCATTTTTATCGCTTTTATCTTCTTTACTGGCCTCTGTGTGCTGAACGCTCACCCATGTGTTTGCCGTGCATGGCGACCCGTGTCGAAGGGAATGGGAATCCTGGTGAGTTGAGGAACTTCTGCGTGCTCTCTAGATGCGCCCCAATACGCTCGCTTTGGCCTCGCCCTCTTCTAGACGGGTAATTGGGGACTAACCCACCCCCGACCAATCGGCTCGGACTAGGTCTACAACTGAACTCCAGGGTGAGAGGGGGCACGCAGGGGGTCCTCTGGTCGGCGGCGTTGGAGCAACTGCTTAAAGAACCCCGCGTGTCCCCGCTATATCCCCGTGTCAACCCTGGCACCCCTGTTGGGTGTTCCCTTGTTGGACTCCGTGGTGGGTGGGGAACACGGGGATGAAATTTAATGCCCTTCAACCTGTCCCCCTATTGTCACTCCCCTCTTCCTCTAGGAAGAGGCGATTAGTCGGCGACACTGTGGATCTCCACAGTTTCTTTTGTAAGGATAGCGACCGGCCGACCAAGCCTCGCTTCCTCTTAATGAAATGTGACAAAAAGGAAAAGACTTTTAACTCAATTAGTTCTGTCCGTCTTGCTAAAGCAATTGACGATAACATCGGGAAACTCCAGTCTGACGTGCGCCAGCGGAATGGTGAAATTCTGTTGGAGGCACGTACAGACAAGCAGATCGACACTATTTTAAAATTAAAAGAAATTGCTGGTCTTAAAATCAAGACCTTAACACATCCTGTCCTGAACATGTGCAAAGGCGTCGTAAACCACGAAGACTTTGCACATGAATCAGATGAAGACCTCAAAGCATTCTTTGAGCCCCAAGGCGTGGTAAACGTCCACAGAGTTAAGAGGAAGGTGCTAGGAAAGTTAGTCCCCACCTCCACACTGGTTCTGTCGTTTGACAAGTCTTCTTTACCGGAATCAATGTCCTGCGGTTTTTACACCCTGAGAGTGCGGCAATATGAGTTGAATCCTCTGCGCTGCTTTAAGTGCCAGAGATTCGGTCACACAGTAGACCGGTGCAAGTCAACCTGCGATGTGTGTTTTATTTGTGGACAGCCGTCGCACGAATCAGATTGCTCGTCGCCTCCGTGCTGCGTGAATTGTAAGGAAAGCTATCCTTCCCATTCCAACAACTGCGCCAAATACATCATGAAAAAAGTGTCTTTCCCGGAGGCCAGGCGATGGTATCTTATTAAAAATCCAGTGAATATCACCAAATCTTTCGCAGCAGCAGTCACCGCACCGAAGCTATCTACAGCTTCTTTTGGCTGTCAGGTGGTTTTGGAGGACATTGTCAAACCCAAGATGTGTGATTCCAGTATTCATGCATCATTGGATGATCCCACTATCTTAAAAGACGAATTTCAGAAGTGCAAAATCCTTATATCCACAAAGTATAAGGTACCACCCAATAAAAACTCAGTGTCTGTTTCAACTTCAACACCCTGAAAGTGAAACCGAAAAAGAAGCAATCTCCCCGAGGACAATCTCGGAGTCGTCCTCGGCGAAGAACTCGCTCCCCTCAACTCCGAAGAATGGACGCTTTGAAGTCAGACTCCCATGTCGGATCTCCTTCCTCTAATCGCCGCCGCTCAAGGAGCAGAAATAGCAGACTTACTATGTCCGCAAGTGATCACTCCAGCAGTGACCACGGCGACTCTCCTGGGGAGGAGACCACAGCAGGGTCTGACTTTAAAATCATACACAGAAATAAAATCCAGACATCGAAGGAAGAGGACATAAACTCCAGACCATGGCTATTCTTTCCTGGAATCTGAATGGCATTCATGTCCGTTCAGATGACCTAAAGCTCTTACTATCTCGTCGTACTCAAATAGTATGTCTTCAAGAAACTCATCTCTTACACAAACACAATTTTTTCTCTCGTGGCTATACCTGTTATAGGGCGGACTTAGAAGACGATCTATGGGCACACCGTGGAGTCGCTGTGCTCGTAGACTTCAGTCTATGCCAAAGAAGTCTCTACAGCAAGCGTCTTTCAGATCGTATGTATGAGGGTGAGCTTACCATCCCTTACATTTACGGTTTGTAATATTTATATATCCCCCCGGACAGTCATTCACGAATAAAGATCTTGCCGGTCTCATGGACCAGTTGCCTTCCCCATTTCTTGTCGTCGGGAATTTCAATACCCATAACTCAATGTGGGGTTCTTCACACAACTGCCCAAAGGGTGATATAATATTAAAGCTGTTAGATAGCCGAGATATAGCGCTCCTTAACACAGCTCAATCCACACACTTCTGTTCAACTACCCGATCTTTCTCGGCGCTTGATTTGGTCATCTGCAATTCCTCTCTTTCCCCACTCTTAGACTCGCCCCTCTCAGTGGATATTGAAAGAAGTAGACTGGGATGTGTTTAAACGCAACATCGGACTTTGTGATGAGCCTTTCGCCGATGTGGATGCTGTGGCATTTCATTTCACTTACGCGGTTCTCGAAGCCGCCGATGTTGCTATCCCTAAATCACGTAATCCAAGACATTGCCCAGTTCCATGGTGGAATTCGGATTGCAGAAAGGCGGTCATCGCGGTAAAGAAAGATTTAGCGCGGCTTCACAAATATCCCACTGTTGAAAATCTAATTGAGTTTAAAAGGTGCAGATCCGGAACAAAACGAACTCTTCGAGAAACTAAGTCGTTCTCCTGGAAGACGTACATTTCATCTCTTACAAGCCGTATCATCAGTTGTATGGCAGAAAGTTCGCAAGATTCAAGGTTCGTGGTCCTCTCTTTCCATCCCTGGTCTTAATGTAAATGGACAGCTCCAAACTTCACCCGGTCATTGCTGAGGAACTTGCATCGCACTACGAAACAGAACTCCGGTTTTTCTCCATTGTTTCTCCAACAGAAAGCTCGCGCAGAGAAGTGTTGATTGGATTTCTCTAGTTGCAGAGAAGAGGAATATAGCATCACTTTCTCAATGACGGTGCTGATCTCTGCCCTTGCATCTTCAATAGATACCGCTCCTGTTCCTGATCAAATACATAACGTATAAAACATCTTCCAGAGATAGACATGAAATTTCTTCTGAAGATATTTAACTGTATTTGTAATGGGCATACCGTCCCTGCTCAATGGCGTGAGGCCATAATTATTCCACTTCTGAAGGAGGAAAATGATCGTTCTAATCCGTCACACTTTCGACCGATTTCTCTGACAAGCTGCGTTTACAAATTGTTAGAAAGAAGGGACAATCGTCGTTTTCTTTGGTCTCGGGAATCGTGAAACCTGACCAATATCCAAAATGGTTTCAGAAAACAGCGGTCAACATAGGACCATCTTGTCGCGTTGTCATCTACCATCTCATCAGCGTTTGTATTGAGGGAACACCTGGTCGCCATCTTTTTTGACCCGGAAAAAGCTTATGATACAACTGGGAGGTACAGAATTCTACGCACATTGCACTCGTGGGGATTCCGAGGCTGTCTTCCTCTGTTCCTGGAGAGTTTCCTATCTCAACACTCTTTCCGCGTACGCCTTGGTACTTCTTTATCATCAAATCATCCTTTGGAAAATGGTGTACTACAGGGTTCAATCTTATGCGTCACTCTTTTTGCCATAGCCATAAATAGCATTGCGTCAGTAGTTCGATAACCGGTGCATGCGTCTCTCTTCGTTGACGACTTCGCCATCAATTGTTCGTCTCTGTCATCGAGAGTCAACTACAGTTGGTTTTAAACCGTTTACACGAGTTGAGTATGTCTACCGGCTATGGATTTTCTGTATCCAAAACATGCTATATCCATTTCTGCAGGATATACCACGCTCACAATGATCCTTATCTTTTTCTTGGGGGCCAACGTCTTCCTTTCGTTAACTCTGCCAAATTGCTGGGTCTCACATTCGACCGCACACTAACTTGGCGCAATCACATCCGAAAACTACAATCCCATTGTAATTCTTCCCTAAACCTCCACCGCTGCTTAAGCGCATAATCATGGGGTGCAGACTGCACTTGCCTTCTTCAGCTGTACAGAAGTCTCGGTCGGTCTGTATTAGATTATGGCAGTATTGTATACTCTTCCGCATCACCGTCGACACTCAGGATCCTTAACAGTATCCATCATGCAGGTGTCCGCATTGCAATTGGGGCTTTCCGCACTAGTCGAATAGAATGCTTACTAGTAGACGCTGGCGATCCATCTCTTAACTTATTCTACTTGGATCTTACGGAGTGAAACTGATGAGGGTTTCGAATCACCCCACTTGGCAACACCTACATTCCCCAAAATGTATTCCTTCTTACGCTGCAAGACCTTCGTTACCCCGCCCAGCGGGTGTTCGTTTTAAACAACTGCTAGAGGAAAACGTCATCGCTCTAACTCCCCCAGTGAAATACCCACACTCTCTCACACCACCTTGGTCCTTCGTGCAACCAACCATCGACTTTCGGCTGTCTCAACTTTCAAAGCAAGACACTCTAGCATTTGTGTACCAACAGCACTTTGGAGAACTAAAAATCCTCTATTTGGATCATATGTTCATATACACTGATGGGTCAGCAATTAATAATTCCGTTGGTGCTGCTTTCCACTGCCATAGGGCCACCCGTTCTTTTCGCCTCCATTCCTTTTGCAGCGTTTACACTGCTGAAAAATTTGCAATTCTTGAGGCGCTGAAATTAATTCAGCTATTTTCAATACGGCGTATGGTAATCTGCAGTGACTATTAATAATCTGTGGTCAGTGTCTTCTCTGTACACTTCTGACACTTTTACGCTGACAATTCAAAATTTGATAAGTCATCTAGTATCTAAAAAATTTGAAATAGTCCTTTGTTGGGTTCCTGGGCACGTGGGTATTATGGGCAATGAAGACGCTGATGAGGCAGCGAAGTGGGAAACACGGAGGGCAGTCCTTGGCCTTTCATCTGTTCCTACGTCAGATTCAAAGGCCGCCATGCGATCGTCACTTCTTGGGACATGGCAACCCGAATGGCAAAATTGCGCCTTCAAGCTGAGGAAGGTAAAAGATTCCGTTAAGGCTTGGGTGTCATCATCCCGTGCGAACTGACGTGATGAAGTAATCCTTACACGCCTTCGTATTGGCCTCTTACTTACTTACCCATTGTTATCTTACCCATGGTCATCTCTTACGCGGTGAACCTCCCCCGGACTGTGATACTTGCAACACAACACTTACCGTGGAATATTTTCTTCTGGAGCGTCTGAAATATAGTACCAGCCGACAGCGACACAATCTACCGAACAGTTTGAACGTTATGCTGGGACAAAATGAACCAATCTTAATGCGCGTTTTTAGATTCCTTGGAAATTGACCTCTGGAATAGTATCTGATCTCTCTTCGTAGGTTTTTACTCAAATACATGAATGAATCGGGGAGGTTTTGGATTTAAATCTTATTTTCCTTCCGTTGTTTTGAATTTATATTTTCCCTCTCCCGAAATTTACTCTTTTCCTTATTTTCGATTTTTATGATGCCTTCAGGATCTTTTTCCTATTTTGATATATATTTGGATCTATTGAAATTCAGAAGGGTTTTTTGGTGGGTATGGCCGAGACATTAGGCCAGTTCCACAGGCGGAAAGTGACATATTGGCTCTTCTTAGTGCGTAACAGCTTTTTCCCTACCTGTACAAAAATTCTCCCTAAATTTATTATCTTCTTTGTTTTAAATTTTTTATAATATTTTAGACATTTTCCCGTCTCTTTTCCCGCATTTTTTGTAAGAAAATGTTTTATTATATTGTAACTCAGGAGGGTGAGTAGTTGGTATGGTTGAGTCATTCGGCAAGTCCCACACGCAGGGAATCATGTTGGCTCTCCTTAGTGCGTAACTGCTCATTACCTACCTGTACAAAATTTTAGAGCTCTAATGACCTCGGTGTCGGCGAATAGTAAAACCGCACCCCCCCAATAAAACATACAACGAAATTACAATTACGTAACACATTATTCGCAATTTATACGATTGAAATTTTGCAAAAAGTCTTCAAATTATATTTAAAAAACTTTTTAAAAATTGAAGAAACGATTGAGGTTTTGCTTAAGGAACCACATTCAGGGATTCCTTCCCATTACAGAGTCCTTCGTTCGACGAGAGAGCCGTGGATGGCGGTACACAGGGGGACAAGCAACGGAAGGTGAGTAAGACTAACGGCCTCGCATTATGCTCTGTATTTACATAATTGATCTTTCCGTGGAACGAGTATAATACTTAGAATTTACACCGTTTTTAATTATACCAAGTATCACCCTTTTGCGTTTTATTATCAACCAACATCTTTGTTCTTGTGTAGTTTTGGGCATCAATTATTTTGTCTCATGTGTCAGCAATTAAAACTTTAAGCTAATATTCATTTATTCAGTATGGGTAATAGTCGTCTGAATTTTTAAATATAGGTAAGAAATCAGTGCTTGGAGAGTTTTGCAAAATTTGCTCTGCTAACCTCAAATTGAAAATTCCAATTCTTTTTACCTCCAACATCATCGAGCACGCAAAAACCAGCACACCTTAGTTTATTTTTCTAATGCACGTCTCATTTTTAATTTTTTGTGTTTGTTATCTTGCTCTATAAGTAGTCAACTCAATTTTTTTAAGCATTTTAAAAAATTTAATGCACTATTTGGCTAGCTTGTAAAATCACGAAACCACCTTTGCGAACAGATATAATATAAAGTATGATAACAGGTTTCAAATATAGAGAAAAGTCGTAATAACCAGGTCATATTAAAATTTCACGAAACGTCTCTTTTATAAGATAGTAAAAACGTACCGTAAAACTTTAGTGATTTTATCCGTCAGGGCGAGTAGGCTTAAGTACCCCCAAAACATGTTTTAAATGATTGTTCTCTAAACCATTCTTTATCCATTGGCGATGAATTTTTATACCATTACGGTGTAAAATTTTGAATTATTCGACTTTAAATTATTATGGACGTATGTGGGGAGACTTTTGCGGGCTTAGGGTTTTTGATATTCTGGCAAAAGAACCGACTTAACATAGCGAAAAAACATACTAAAACATATCAAATGGAAATAGAAACGCAATGACGTTAAGATTTTCATACCTTACGGGAACATTTATGAGGATAATTTACTAAAAACTGGAAAAATCCTGTTCGAATGGAATTGGTAGCCGAATCATGTGACTGAAGACAATGACAATCTACAGTCATTAACAATTGTCATGGTCCAATATTAAAAATCAGTAGAGCGTATTATTAATTAATTAGAATTACTTTCGTGAATATTTACTAGTTTCGTGAATAGTTGGCTACTTGACTTCAGTCGACGCATATATAATTCCTTAATTACCCTGAATTTCTTGGATGTCGCAACCGGCATTGCGCATCTGTATTGCGGGTTGCTTCATAGAAATAGGCGCTTGCTAATGTTCTCGTGATGGTGAAAACATTGCTTTCCTCCCGTATTTTGTTTAAATATGTGTATCATTGGTACATCTGAGTATGATATACAATTATGATTTTAAATTATTATTCCTTATGTTATAGAAGATGGAGGATCAGAAGGAGGATACCAAAGTATCTGATGATGAAGGAAAAGGCCAAGGAGAAGGTAGGTGGATTTTTCCATAATTACGAAGAATTTATGCCCAAATATTCTATACGATATTAAAGTAAATACAACAAATGGTAAACTATAATGTTTTCTTATCATTTATTTTTTTGAGAAACCAGAAATATATTTTTCCAACAATTAATCTCACTAAAACATCAGACTTGTACAACGAAACTTCTCTTCATTGAAGGATTGATTTAGCTTCTACATAATGAAAGTAAATTGTAATTTGAAAATTCTGTCAATGAGTTAATCTTCACTTAAGTACATTTTACACTGAAACATGTTTCATTAAAACTTATCTATTCATCATCTCCAATATTTTGTTCTTAAAATGTTCTTCAGATTCTGAAGAATTTTTTCATACGAGCTTCTCAATCATCGACTCGTATTAAAGCTTTCAATTCACATCATTCCACATATATTTTGTGGATCTTTTATTTAAAGAATGATATGACGCAATCTTTTTTGATGTAGCTTTTGGTGAAATTTAAAATAAATATATGAATAGCCTAATTAAAATTGTGATCAAAATAAACTCTTGTAAACATCAAAGGTTAACTAACATTTTGCTTACCCTGATTTTTGTCTTACAGATAATCCCGAGCTTCTAGAAAGAAAAAAACATGAAAAACGAGAGGACAGAGAAGGAATTAATGATTCTCATAAAGGAGGGAAGGATCTCCGGAAAATCTTTGAGATACATTGTGTGAGGACCAGCTTCCCTCAGTTGGCTACTCCTTCCACAGCAAATGCCGCGGGGCAACTCAAGACAGTATTACTTTACGATGCAGAAAAAGTAAGCTTTTCCATTGCTGCTTGTCATTTTTTGTATATTCCGATTTCGTTATAAGGATAAATAAATTTATTATATATTAATAAATTTGTATATAACAAGGACATACAAATTTATTATATATAATTATATTATATATTAATATAATTATTTATTAATATACTAATATTTTTCCATCTAAATCAATTAATTTACATTTTTGAAAAGAATTTAATAATAAAAATTATTCTTATAATTAACTTTATATCTTTAGGAGGTCTACCTCCCTTTCTAGGATTTTTATCAAAATATATTATATTACAATATATAATTAATTTTCAAATTATTTTTATTATAATAATAATAAATATGTGTTCATTATTAACTCTTCTTTGTTATAAAAAAATTATAATTTCTTCTTTTTTAATTTTAACTACACAATATAAAATACTTTTTTTCTTTCTAAAAAACACTGTAGAATTTAAATCATTCTTATTTAATAATTACATCCATAATTCCATTATGTGGATTAATATTTTTTTCTTACTTTACTGCATTATAAAGATTTTAAGTTAAATTAAACTATTGACCTTGAAAGTTAAAAATAAAATAAAAATTAAGTTTTAGTATATACTTCTTAATTGGCTCTACAACTCCTTGTGAGTCTTGGCCAGCTCAACCACCTTTTTCCACCGCCTCCTATCTTTCACAGTTTGTTTCCAGTTCTTTATTTTCATAATTTGTAAATCTTGGATTATGAATCCTTCCACCTTGTTCTCGGCCGACCTCTATGCCATGGCTTTAACGGCTTCCAATTTGTTATCGTTTTAGTACTCCTTGTGTTATCCATTCTTTGTATGTGACCCAGCCAGGCTAATCTTCTCGACTTTATTTCTCTCACAATATTCTTGTGCTGAATGAGATTCTCCAGTTCCTCATTGGTTTTAATTCTCCATATTTCATCAGTGACTCTAGTCGGACCTAAAATTCTTCTTAATATCTTTCTTTCAAAAACCGCCAGATTTTGTTCTACTTCTTTATTAAGCACCCATGTTTCGGACCAATACGTAACAACCAGTTTGATAGTTGTGTTATACAGTATATACTACCCCATTTTATTTGCAATTTAATATCATTAATATTTTGAATGCAAACCCAAAAATGATAAAAGACAATATATATCCTAAATAAATTTATAATTTATTGCCAAATCTTCCATTTTACCGCAACAATGATTCTTTTCAACAAATCATAAGGACATTGTAACATTATATTTCATTTTTAGACCATGAGCCAGAATAGTAGGAACTTCATTAACAATATTAATTCGTTTAGAATTAGGACAACTTGAATCATTAATTGGAAATGATCAAATTTATAATGTTCTTGTTACTGCTCACACTTTTATTATATTTTTTATAGCAATACTAATAATAATTGATGGATTCGGAAATTGATTAGCTCCATTAATAATTGGAGTGCCTGATATAGCTTCTTCTTCTCCTTCATCTTGAACAGTTTCCTGCCACCGGCTGGGTCTGTTTGGAACATAAGCCACTCCATCTTCAGCCCTCCCACCGCCTCTCTTCTTCGACTCTCGTCCATTCCACCCCCTTCTTGTCCAGACTCTTCCTCATATCCTTCACCCACATACCTTGAGGTCTACGTCTGGGTCTTTTGTTGTTGAATTCCACGTCCAGCATCTTCTTTGGTAGTCTTCCTTCCCCCATTCTCTTCACATGTCCATCTCAGTCTAGACTCTTCCACTTTATCCTGCAGTGGTTGCAGTCCTATTATTACAAGCACTTGTTCATTTCTCACTTTATCCCATTTCGTGATCCCTATCTTATTTCACAAGCTTGAAGTTTGCTCTTATCCCTGTCTTTCGTCACCCAAGTTTCTGCCCCATAAGTCAGTATTGGTACATAATATGTCCTGTACATTGTTATTTTACAACTCATAGGGACTTCTCTGCTTCAAAGATGATTTCCCACACTTTTCAGGAATCTAGTTACCTGTCTATCCCTTTCATTTATTTCCTTCCTGTTTACTCCATTTTCCTCAATCATGCTTCCCAAATACTTGAAGTTTTCCACTTTACTCAGCTGCTCTCCCTTTATTGTCGATCCAGCATGCTGCCTGTCCTTTTTTCTACTAGTACAGTACTATTACAGTTTCAAACTTCTTGACATTAAATTTCATTCCGAGTGCTTCCACTACTTCTTCCCACACATCCAATTGTTCTTACACTTCCCGCCCAGAATTTCCCCATACCATCAGGTCATCAGCAAATACCATTGTCTTAAGTTGTTTTCCAAATCTCTGTGCAACTTCTTCTAACATATCGTCCGTCACTGTGATAAACAGTAGCGGAGAGAGAGCACTTCCTTGATTTAATCCACTCTTCTTTACAATCTGGTCTGTTATTCCGTCCCTCACCTTCACAGTGCTTCTACTTTCCTCATATGTGTCCATCACTCGCTCTATCACCTCCTTGTGGACCCTTTTCTTAATCAGGCTCTCCCACACTCTTTGCCTACAAACACTGTCATATACCTTATCTATATCCAAAAATACCATCACCAGATCCCTTCCAAACTCATAGTGTCCAAAGCATCCACACCTGATGCTTTTCCATTTTTCGTTCTTTTTAATGCTTCCTCCACTTCTCTCCATATTAGGTCTTCCGCTTCATTAGAGGCATTCTTCCAGTTGATCTTTTGTTCGCACACTTCCCCTCTTCCATCTGCATTTAAGAACTTCTGGAAGTACTCCTTCCAAAACTCTTGAAATCCCTCCTGGTTTTCTCCTACATTCCCGTTCTTATCCATCATCTTGGACGTTTCCATTCTGGGTGTTCTCTTATTCTTAATTATCTTGTATAATACTTTTACCTCCTTCTTTCTTCTTCTACTACTCTCTTTGCTTCCTTTTTCATTTCCAGATATTCTTTCTATCCTTGCATCTTCTAATCTATCCCTGAACCATTGTCCGAAGGCACTGTTCTTTTTTCTTGTTGATTCTTGCACTTTGGCATGCCACCCAGGTGTTTCTTTCCACCTTCTCTTGCTGCTTGTCCTTCCGAAGATTTCTTCAATTGCTCCTATCATGGCTACTTTGAAGTTCTTCCTTCACTCACTGGCACCTGTTCTCTGATCTTCTTCACATACCCCTTTCTTTTTTCTTCCTCTTTCAACTTCCAAATCCTAATCCTTCCTTCCTGGTTTTCTGGTCTCTTATTGCTCTTTTCCTTGTTCACCAAGGGAACTAATAGCATATGGTCACTATCCAATACTTCAGATGGCATCACTCTCACATCTTTAATGCTTTTCTGCAGCCCTTTGTCAACGGGGAAGTAGTCCACTATGGATTTTCCCTGCAAATCTTGGCTGTACCATGTTACTTTGTGGGACTCTCTCTTTCTAAACCATGAATTGCACACTATAAGACCATTTCTTTGGCAGAGCTCCAGCAGTCGGTCCCCTTCTGTATTTCTCTCTCCCCAACCTTCGGTTCCTAGTACCTCTTCATTCCTTTCCGGTTTACCCGTACATGTGCATTGAGATCTCCCATTACTATGACCTCGCTTCTAAGGTGTTTCTGCAGTTCTTCCTCAAACTCATCCTTCTCTAGCTTCAAACAGTTCACTTGTAGTGCGTACACTTGTAACATTTCTGTTTCCCCTTCCTTGTGTTCTATTTTTACTCTCATGATCCTGTCTGATATCATTTCCACTTCTTCTTTCATGCCACTCCTTACCTCTATTCCAACACCATTTCTTCCATTTTCATTGCCTTTCCATCAAGTCTCAGCAAGTCCTAGTACATTTAGTTTTCTTCTCTCCATGGTATCCACTATTCCTTTCACCTTTCTTTTCAGAGTTCGGATATTCAGTGTTCCAATTCGTAGTCTACTTCCATTGCCGAGTCGTTTACCTTGGATTCCGTTCTTTCCAAGGCTAAATTTTCCACTACTGGCTAGCTAGGCCTATCGTACCTTCTTCCTGCCTTTGGCAATTCCATGCCTACTGCAAGGCAGCAGCATTTCAAGAAAAGGTAGAGGTTTGAAAATGAAAGATACCCTAGCCCTCGCAACCAAATAGCGTCGGGATAGAAAAGAAGAAGAGGTGACCACGGAAGGTCAGTAAAGAGAAAGGAAGGAGACTAGCACCAGTAAGTGAAAGCAATGCCAGACTCAGCTGGGGGTCCCGTGTTTGCCAAACATGTACTTACTTGATGTAAGTCCCTGAGGTTGATATAGCATTTCCTTGAATAAATAATATAGAATTTTGATTATTACCTCCATCATTAATTTTACTTTTATCAAGTAGAATAGTAGACACCAGGGTAGGTTGCACTGTTTATCCTCCTTTATCTAGTAATATTGCTCATCAGTTGATTTAGCAATTTTTTCTTTACATTTAGCTGGAATTTCTTCAATTTTATTACAACAATAATTAATAGACGTGTCCCAGGAATATCTTTTGACCAAACTCCATTATTTGTTTGAGCTGTATGAATTACAGCACTTTTATTATTTCTTTCCCTTCATGTTCTTGCAATTTTTAAATACTTCATTTTGTGATCCAGCAAGTGGTGGAGACCCAGTCCTTTATCAACATTTATTTTGATCTTTTTTGTCATCCTGATGTTTATATTTTAATTCTTCCAGGATTTGGAATAATTTCTCATATTCTTAGTCAAGGAAGAGGAATAAAGGAAACCTTTGGAACTTTGGGAATAATTCATGCAATACTTGCTATTGGGTTATTCGGATTTATTGTTTGAGCTCATCATATATTTACTGTAGGAATAGATGTGGATACTCGTGCATATTGTACTTCAGCAACTATAATTATTGCTGTTCCTAAAAGAATTAAAATTTTCAGTTGATTATCTACACTTCAAGGATCTCAATTAAATTACAGACCATCATTATTATGGTGTTTAGGATTTGTATTTCTAGGTTTAACTGGAATTGTATTAGCAAATTCATCCATTTATACCTATTATACATGATACCTATTATGTAGTAGATCATTCTCATAGTTTTATCAATAGGAGCAGTATTTGCTATTATAAGAGGAATCATTCATTGATTTCCCTTATTTACCGAACTTTCATTAATCCTATTATTAAAATTATTATTAATTATTAAAAACACAATTTTTTATTATATTTTTTAGAGTTAATTTGACATTTTTTCCTAAACATTTTTTAGGATTAGCTGGAATACCTTGACAATATTCAAATTATCCCAATTCTTATACATCATGGAATTTAGTTTCATCTCTAGGATCAATAATTTCATTTCAATTTCATTAATTAGAATTCTTATATTAATTAATATTTTTTGAAATAGAATATATTCTCAACAAACTATTTTATTTCCATTAAATTTATCTTCTTCTTTAGAATGATATCAAAATTTACCTCCATCAGAACATTCCTATAATGAACTTCCTATTCTTTCTCATTACTAATATGGCAGAGAAGTGCAATGAATTTAAGCTTCATTTATAAAGATCAATTCTTGTTTTAGTAAATGGCAACATGATCAGATCTAAATCTTCAAAATAGAACATCCCCTCTTTTAGAACAACTAATCTTTTTTCATGATCATACATTATTAATTTTAACTATAATTATTTAATAGTTTCTTACATTATAGCCTCATTATTTTTTAATAAACTTAATAATCGATTTTTATTAAAAGGACAGATAATTGAATTAATTTGAACTATTCTTCCAGCTATTACATTAACTTTTATTGCTTTACCATCACTTCGACTTCTTTAACTTCTTGATGATTCTTATAATCCTAGAATTACTCTCAAAACTATTGGTCATCAATGATATTGATCATATGTATATAGAGATTTTAAAAATATTATTGAATTTGATTCTTACATAATTTCAGATTTAGAATTTATTTATTTCGAACACTTGATGTAGATAATTGAACAATTTTACCAATAAATATTCAAATTCAAACTTTAATTACAGCAGCTGATGTAATTCATTCATGAACAATTCCTACATTAGGAATTAAATCTAATGCTACTCCAGGATGTTTAAATCAAATCTTATTTTTTATTAATCATCCTGGAGTTTTTATGGTCAATGTTCTGAAATTTGTGGAACTAATCATAGACCTATACCAATTATAATTGAAAGAATTTAATTTAAATTCTTTTATTAATTAAATATTTAAAAAATTATCAGATGACAGAAAGTAAGAAACAATTTTACAGTAATTAACATTTATTTTTGATAAAAGAAATTAGTTAAAATATAACATTAACATGTCACATTAAAATTATTATACTATTAATATTTCTTAATTCCTCAAATATCTCCAGTAAACTGATTAAAATTATTCATAATTTTTATTTTAATATTCCTTCTGCAAATAATTTTAAATTATTTTATTTTTCAACCATTAAAAAGACAAACTTTTCCTTCTTTCGAAAAAAGAAAAAATCATTAACTTGAAAGTGATAAGAAATTTATTTTCTTCATTCGATCCTTCATCAAATTTTTTAAATATTCCATTAAATTGAATAAGATTAATTCTCACAACTTTATGTATTCTTGTGTCCTTTTGAATTATTCCATCATGAATAATAATAACATGGAATTTAATTATTAATAATTTACATAATCAATTTAAAATTCTTATTCTTCCAAGAAAAATAATAGAAACAACTATAATTTTTGTTTTATTATTCTCCTGTATTTCATTAAATAATTTTATAGGTTTATTCCATTATATTTTTACAAGATTAAGACATCTAGTTTTTACTTTATCTTTCTCATTACCTTTATGATTAAGATTTATGTTTTATGAATGAATTAAAAATACTAATCATATATTTATTCATCTTGTTCCACAAGGAACTCCTTCCATTCTTATACCTTTTATTGTCTGTATTGAATCAATTAGAAACTTAATTCAACCAGGAACATTAGCAGTTTGATTAACTGCCAATATAATTGCAGGCCATTTACTAATAACATTATTGGGAAATACAGGTCCTTTATTAATAAATTCTATTTTAATTCAAATTTTAATTCTCACTCAACTTTTATTATTGATATTAGAAACAGCAGTTGCTGTAATTCAATCGTATGTCTTTGCTGTATTAACAACATTATGTCCTAGAGAAGTAATGAAAATTCACAATAATCACCCATTTCATTTAGTTAATGCAAGACAATGACCTTTAACTGGAGCTATTGGAGCTATACCAATGGCATCAGGGTTAGTAAAATGATTTCATAATTTTAATATATCAATTTTATATATTGTTTTTACTATTACTCTTTTAACTATATTTCAATGATGACGAGATATTTCACGGGAAGGAACTTTTCAAGGTCATCATACATTGTTCATTTAGGACTTTATTGAGGAATAATTCTCTTTAGTACATCAGACGTTTTTGTTTTTTTTTTTCATTTCTTTTTCCCAAGCCTTTCTTCATAGATGTTTATTACCCAATATTGATCTAAGAACTTTATGACCACCAGTTGGAATTAATCCTTTCAATCCCTTACATATTCTTTTATTAAATACTAGAATTTTATTAGCATCTGGAATTACAGTAACTTGGGCACATCATAGATTAATTCATTATAATATTTCCCAAACAAGACAGGCATTAACTACTATTTTAGAGATTTATTTTTCTATTCCTCAAGCATATGAATATGTTGAAGCACTCTTTACAATTTCTGATGCAGTATATGACTCTTTTATTTTTTGTTGCAACAGGTTTCCACGGACTACATATAAATATTGGAACAATTTTTTTAACAGTATGTTTAGTACAACTTTTATTGAATCTTTTCTCATCTAAACATCATTTTGGATTTGAAGCTGCAGCTTAATATTGGCCTTCTGTTAATATTGTATGACTATTTTTATATATTTCAATTTACTGATGAAGATAATTAATTAGTATAATAGTACATTTGTTTGAATTTTATTCAAATTAACAAATATTAAATTTAATATTTATATTTAATACAATTTCAATTATTTCTATAATCTTCATATTTATTTCAAGAATTTTATCAAAAAAATCAATTCTAGATCAGGAAAAAAATTCCCCTTTTGAATGTGGATTTGATCCAAAAACTTCAGCAAGAACTCCTTTTTCACTTCAATTCTTTTAATTACCATACTTTTTAAAAATTTTGATGTAGAAATTGCATTAATTTTACCAATTTTTATCATTTTAAATTATTCAAATATTATTATTTGAATTTTAACATCTTTCTTTTTTTATTAATTTTATTATTAGGATTATATTATGAATGAAATGAAGGGGCCCTTTTATGAGTTAAATAGGGTTATAGTTAAATATAACATTTAATTTGCGTTTATTATAGTAGTATTGAATTTTCAATTAACCTTAAATAAGAAACATGTATTCAGTTTCGACCTGAAAAAAAGTTATTAAACCCTCATTTATAATTTTAAACAAATTATTCCAACAATGAAATTGTAATGTTTTAATTAAACTGCATAAATTAAAACATTAACAGAATTGAACCACTAAAAATATAGTTAGAAGCAAATTTTTAGAATAATTTGTTTTCTTAATGCAAAATTATATTCAATTCTATTATTAACAATAATATACCTCTGTTTTGGTGTTTCAATTAATAAATTTAAAAACTTTGTTTCCTTATTCATCTTCAATGTTATGCTCTTTATGTATATGTATGT
>NNCF01131413.1:608779-642356 GCA_002313205.1 Laupala kohalensis | reverse complement strand
ATATAAACCTAATTTTAATGGATAATAATTAACCAAGTAAGTAGATAAATAAGTTATATATCATATTTCTCCCAAAAAATTTACAATATTCTTACAATGTAAATAATTAGAATTTATATATTCCCCAAATTTTTTAATTCAAATCCTATTCAACCTCCAATTACTCTAATAAGTAATACTAAAAATTTTATTATCAATGATAATATAATTACTTTAGGAATTATATTAAAAATCAACTTAAAAATCTTCTTCCAAAAATTGAAAATATAACTATTATTATTATAGGAATCATAAATTCTCCACTTTCATAATTTCAAGAATGACAAAATAATAATTAAAATTTGTTTTTATTAAATAATAATTTAAATGAAATGTGAAACATACAGTTAATCCAGCAGATAAGGAAAATAAAATTAAAATAAATTTATTTAGAAAAGTTATTAATGCAATATCTAAAATTAAATCTATTGAATAAAATCCAGTTACAAAAGGTATTCCACCCAAAGTCAAATTGGAAAAATTAAAACATATAGAAATAAATGGTATTTGTTTAATTAAACATCCCATCCCTCAAATATCATGCAAAATATTTAAATTATGAATAATTACTCCAGCACATATAAATAATAAAGCCTTAAATAAAGCATGAGTGAATATATGATAAATTTGGTATTCCTAATCTAATAGTTGAAATTATAAAGCCTAATTGTCTTAATGTCAATATAGCAATAATTTTTTTCAAGTCAAATTCAAAATTAGCTCCTACTCCAGCTATAAATATTGTTAAACATCCAATAACTAACAAAAACCCATTTAAATTTATTATATAAATTAAATTTCTAAAATTAATTATTAAATAAACACCAGCAGTAACTAATGTTGATGAATGAACTAAAGTCAAAACTGGTGTAGGAGCAGATAATTCCCTTAATCCAAATTTAATTCCAAACATAAATAAAATGTTCATTTCTGCATAAAACAAATATTTAAGAATGTGATGCACTTCATTGTATTTGTGAAATAAAGCATCAAAAAACCTCTGTGTACATATGTTTGAGAGAATATAACAATAGGAAATATTAAACACACTTTGCTTTCATCTTTAAAAAGAAATATTTTTTCCTAGGCACGTAATTATGCTTCCTATGTGAACTGGCGCTACAAATCACTTAATTTGGAGGACTTGCAGAAGAAGGTGAATTCGAGGAGAGGTAAGATAATTCTGCCACTAAGCTTCAAAACAGGTTGAATACCAATTCATTTGACTAACTTGTAGATTTCTCTTTGAAGCATGGATATAGCCAAGGAGAGCAAAGAAAAAAATTGTATTAAAACTTTTCTTATGCAAATCACACATCTGGTCAATAAATTAGCACACAAATCTGACATAAAATTCATTAATTCATAATAATTAATCTGATTAAAAATAGAGTAGAACTGGCAATTATCACTCCTACTTCAGTATTACCATTTGCAGTACACACTTGTTGTCAAATATCTGGCGAACTGAAAGAGCTCTAGAACCTTTGTCATACTTCAACACACTGATTGCAGAGATAAGGTGCTTTATCTCTTTTATTATGACAAATAAGAATAACAACTCTACTACAGAGAGAATAAGTTTATATTCTGAGTGATGTAATTGTACCATCTGATAATGGTAATCTGATTATTGAAATTTTGAATGGCATCATTTGAAAGGAACAAGAAATTTACTTCCCCTTTTCATTGAGGAAAATCTTATAGCAAAAGGTAAAAACCGTACCCCCATTCCTTAAAAACCCCTGCTTAGAAGTAACATTTATTTGCAGAATTGGGTCAACGTGCTTCATTACAGGATGGGAGTTTGAAAAGTATCTCAAATATGTGTAAGTCAGTCGATAAACAAAAATGTGTCGTCAACACCCAGTTGAAAATTGCGGCGGACCGGGACTCGAACCCGGGATCACCAGCTCTGGCCCTAGGTGTGCTGTCCACTGCACCACCCAAGATAGTACTCGGCTTGGTCACACCTGCGGCTACAGCACAATGTCCCAGGTTCGAGTCCCGGTTAGTCGCAATTTTCACCTGGTTGTTGACAAAGCAAACCCAACTCCACGAGAAGGTACTCGGAAGTTTAAAAAAATCGACCTCTACTGATAATTATTTTTTGTGCCGAGCAAGAGAGTGGAGGGAACGACGGCGCTGGTGACAGTGCCATGGAGGTTGGTCCTCCGTCCAGTGAAGTAAATGAGGCAGCGCTGGAGAATTTACGACCCGTTGATGATGATGGAGATGATGATGTTGCTAGTCAAGATGGCGATGGTAAAGATGGTGCAGGTGAAGACGGTGACGTTGAAGATGAGGGTGCAGGTGAAGACGGTGACGTTGAAGATGAGGGTGCAGGTGAAGACGGTGACGTTGAAGATGAGGGTGACGGAGAAGACGGTGACGTTGAAGATGACGGAGAAAGTGTCTCTTCAGGTCATGAGGAAGTAAGACGTTTGAGAGCGTATCTGTCGAATACTGAGTGATCCCGAAACACGATGTGTGAGTAGATCACGCGGGTGTAATTCGGATTCCGAAATGCACTTTCAAGTATCGACGTCGTGTTCTTCGCCAACACCACTCGCTCATCTACTAGGGTTTCGGACGGAAAGGTGACTTTTCGTGGGAGCTTCAAATCATGACTCGCGAAGTGTCACTGAAGTCCAAACTATCGACTAAAAAAGATTACGGTATGGATATAGAAGCATTTCATTACAATTAGTCAAGAAAATCTGCCGGCCTTCGCTGTCTCCTTGCCAGATTAAGACGCTTCGCACATGATTTGAATCTCCTACCACCGGGAAGAACTCTTTTACCGTCCCACGAAAAGTGACCTTTCCCAAATCGTGAATCCTTGTTGATTCTTTGAAAGTATATGAAACCGTCCAAAACCATAGTAGATGAGCGAGTGGTTTTGGCGAAAAACACTATGTCGATTGTTGTAAACTATTTGCAATGCACTTCGGAATACAAATTCCACCAGCGTGCCATATCCCTACGTCGTGTTTTCTGTCAAGGTCACACGCGCTGCTATGCACCGACAGCTATACAGAGAAACATCATGTCCGTTCCAGGTGCCCTCCGTATACTCCCTCGTGGCGCCTTACGACAATTGGACTGGCTTGCTAAATCTACAAGCCTTAGAGAATTCTCTGGATGTATTATGTAAGTCATCAGTGATTGTCATATCTTGAAGTTCTCTAAACTAGACTGGCATTTTACAATTATTTGTTTAAAAACATTTTTTCTAGGAATTATGTCTACTTTCATTGGACTCTTACAGGAATTTTCATCTACGATTTTCAAAATTTATTTCTAAGCACAGTCATGTATACCTCTTAAACAATTAAAATGTTCTTGCGGATAGGACGAAGAGTAGTGGAGAGTTTTACAGATTTTATGAGAGAGAAAATTAAAAATATATCTCATTAGCCTTGTTTCTTATTACACAACTTTCCTTACTATATTTCACCGTGAATGTCGAGTGCACAATCATAGTGAAATGAAATAGTAAGTATAATTAAAAATCTACAATTAGATAGAAATAACTTTTTTGTTTCATTTTATGTACAGAGTATTTAAAAAATGATAAATGGAATATTAATTCTTTTCTTGCAAGTTAGTATACATATTATTTCTCCTATAAAGAAACTAGCCTATCCACTTACGCATTTTTTTTTTCAAAAATGTCAACCCCAGAGGAAAAGTCATTGTAAATGCAAATTGAGGAAGTAGTAAACTCTAGTTATCGAGAGTTTGGTCACAACAAAGATGTCGGACTCGATCGGTGTTCCAGGGCAGCCACCATCAATATTTTAAAACAAAAACTCCATCCTCGTTAAGACGTGGACTGTTTGTGCTCGTCGTTTGATATTAAAATCATCGTTTGATATTAAAATCATCGTTTGGTAGCACTTACATTCCTTGCGGGTATACCATCACTATGAAACAACAAAGAGACTACCGTAAAATGAATTTCGTTGAAAGTAGATTAACAAATTAAGATTTCTTGGATAACTTACGCAATGTATTTTATAAATAGGAATGTTAATTTTGTGTTACACTACAAAGGATAAACCCCGCAGGGAGCTCTGTTTCAGCTGAGTATGGGTTTGGCGAACCCACGGCCCCGAGCTGGGGACTGGTACTGCGCCACCAATCCTCGGACACCGTAAGCTTTGGACATGCTTCAGCGACCACCATTGGCGCGATGGTGGAAAGTTGCATGTTTTGAAGGGCGGAGATCTTGCCTACATTGGCCGGGTCGCGAGGAAGGATTAAACCTCTATAAAAAAACCCTCAACCTCAAGGTGTGTTACGCGCCGATGAGGTGAATGAGTGTGGAGGATAAACGCTCGCTAGGGAACAACCTATGGAGCAACTGCCGCACCTCAGTCGAATAAGGTTTAGTGGCGTGATGCGGGGGCTCCACGTCACTAGACATTTATTTCCTCCGAACTCGTGGGACAAGATGACAGATGCTTCGATTCTCCCGCCTTGCTGAAAGGTGAGTATTCCATCCAAACGTCTTCGAAGCGACCGAGGGTTCACAGCCCTCCCGCTTCAGAAAATAAAATGGTACAGAAACAGAACATTTCTCACGAGAATGTTTTCGTCATAATGACACATATAGACGGGACACTTGAGAAAGTATCCCCGTTTTATATTTACAAAGGATTACAGGGCTTAGTTGGAACGCTGAAATCAATCAAGAGGCTGCGTAATGGGTCAATGAAATAAATAAATATAAATTTATTGTCAAAAAACAGTACAGACTGTGTATGACCACGTGGAGGACAATAAACTAATTTACTCTCCGGAAGCAATCAACTCCGATCAAGGGCCCTAAGGCAGAGGCGGATTCAAAAATTTCAGCAAAAGTTCCTAGATAAAATGCTGATGGAAACAAAACCAACAAGCAAGCGTTGGCACTTTTAAAATGAACTTTCTTGGAAGAGTTCCCTGTGAAGTGCTAGCTTCATGCTGCGCTTAACCGCAGCAAGGGAGTCGTGAGTTGCAGGGACATTATGGATATGGCAACTGACGAACTTGTTGCATCATGGGAGGCTGACCACGTGATTGAGGTCAGTCAAATCATGAGGAAGGTTAATGGTGTTCCGCAAAAGACCAGTTCCTTCATCGTGACAATTGACTATCCTCAGCTTCCGAAAGATCTCAAAGCTGGATAGTTTAACCTGCCGGTGCATCCCTTTAATCCAAATCCTCTGCGGTGTTTCAAATGCTAGAGATTTGGACATACCACAACATCCTGTAAGGGCCGGGATACATGCGGGAAGGAGGCACACGAATCCGGCGTTTCATACCCGGGGCCTGCAAAGGGCATTAATTGCGCAGGCAGCGACCCGTTGTGGAGCATGGAGTGCGTCGCCTTTCTTGAAGAAAAGAAAGTGCAGGAGATCAAGACAACGGAGAAGATCCCGTACCGTGAAGCACGGAAGAAATATAGGGCTTTATACCCTGTATTTTCTACCAGTTACTCCACCGCAGCGAAGAGACTTAAAATAATGAAGTCTGTATCCGTTCAAGCCGATTTCACTGACGTGTCTACGACAACGTCGTGCACATGCCAGTGCAAATGCGGGAAGGAAGATGTTTCCGCCGTTCCCGTTAAACCGAAAACTCCATCAACACCCCGTCCATCTACTACAAAGAAACCGTCAAGTAGTGCGAAACCTACTACGGTAACAACAAAGACAAATCAGGGTTCCATGACTAAACCCCTAAACCTTGTAGAATTTTTGAAAACAACATCGTCAAAAAAGTCGCAAAGACGTAAAAAGAACGTCTCTGTACTTCCTTTCTCTGAGTCAGATTGTACATTGTACGACGGTGACGCGGAAATACACATTCACGAGCCTGACCCCGGAAGTTCCAAAAAGTAATGGCTTCCATACTTCAGTGGAACCTTAATGACTAAAGAACTCAACTTGAACAGTTACAACTCTTAGCGCGTCGTCATCCGATAAGTATTTGCCAGCAAGAGACACACCTTTTACCAGAACACTCACGCTCTCTGCGGGGATACAGCAGCTTCAAATATGACGAAACCACGGGAGATCGAGCAAGAGGTGGAGTCGCCGTGTTTGTTAGAAACACAATCCTCTGCTCACGTGTTCTCCTACAAACTGAAATCAAGGCTATAGCAGTCACAATACACGGTATACCAACTATGACCATGTGTTCAATCCATTTTCCTCCGACACAAGATTTCTCGGAGACTTCCCTCAGGGAACAGCTACCTCGACCATTCCTCCTCGGAGATTTCAACGCCCACAGTGTGCTGTGGGGCTCGTCGAGCGATTGCCCCAGGGGCCGACTGCTGAATTGTCTCTTTGAGCGAGAAGATTTATGCCTAATGAACATCGGGGAGATGACCCACTTTGCATTTGCCACGGAGTCATGGACTGCTATAGACCTGTCCGTTTGCTCTCCTGAAGTTGTTGATATCTTCCAATGGAGGGTAGAAGATGATCTGCATGGTAGCGACCATCCTATCTGGTTGTCGTTGCAGGAATGTTCGACTGTTCCCGTACGAAAGCCACGGAAATGGATTCTCAGAGATCTCCTTCAAAAGAACTACTCCTCAGGGCTCAGTCCTGAATGTGACCTTA
The DNA here is from genome assembly GCA_002313205.1 of Laupala kohalensis. Lineage (NCBI taxonomy): Eukaryota > Metazoa > Arthropoda > Insecta > Orthoptera > Trigonidiidae > Laupala > Laupala kohalensis. The sequence continues at coordinate 635,697 of NNCF01131413.1, read as the reverse complement.
TTTGTAGTGGCCGTAAACTGCATAAAATCTGCTGTAAAGAATCCTGTCGTACACTATTTTTGTCGACAACTTTGCTATCACAGTGTCACAGGTGCGGAGCGACAAATTCAACTCTTCCTCAATGGATTATACCACACTGGTCGAAGACGACTGGCTTTGGTTTTTCTGCTGAGAAAACATGCTGTGTTATTTTCGGTAGGAGACCAAGCCTTCTGGCAGAACCTCGCCCTGGGGAACGTTCTAAAATTATATCCTTCTGTAAAATTATTAGGTCTAATCTTTGATCAGAGACTGAATTGGATTGAACATCTGACAGACCTAGGAGTGAGAACATTAAAGTCTCTGAATTTATGGAAGTGCCTGAGTAGCAGGGCAGGGGGACCTGATCGCTCCAACTTGCACCAGTTTTATCGAGCATTCATAAGATCTCGGCTCGGTTATGGCTGCGTTGTATATAGCTCTGCTCGTGCAAGCTATTTAAAGAAGTTGGATAGTGTCCTACATGCAGGAATCCGACTAGTTACGGGAACCTACCGCACTAGTCTCATTCCGAGTTTGTTTGCCGCGAGTGGCGAACCATCTCTTTACCTCCGGCGGCAACTCCTCATCCTACGACACTTTTGCCACGTGCTAACTTTACCCGGCAATCTGGTGCACAATGCAGTATTTCATCCTTCCTCTTCTTCCATCCATTTCTACAACAACAGACTGAGAGCAACCAAACCTTTTGGATATCGCTGTAAACAAATCAAGGAAACCTTTAATATACGCATTTAAAAGCAATATTGGCGGCGAATGCAGGTGTATTCACTTTGGTGAGGATGAGATAGTAAGGAATGTTTGGTGCAACTTTAAGGTAATTTGCGATCCTATAAGAATATATTTTACTATCCAATGCAAATAATAAACATACATACCAAACATAATTTTTCTTTGAATTTTATTTTCATTACATTGGATAGTTTTAGCTCCAATCCCATGAAAACGTGTTATAGGAAAAATAGTTTGGTAGAGACTGTCGTCATTACTTTTTCTGAATTCAAATAATAAATCACTAACTCTCGTATTCATGTGAGTAATTATGATTTTTATTGTAATATATTTAAATGGGAAATGTAGCGTGATATTGAAGCTTATCTACATGGAGCGATAGGAGGTCCACGAGTTGGATGGTAGGTTATTGTTAGTATGTGAGCGGGTTAGCTGGGTTTACCAACAATTTGGCCCACGTGGAGAAGTTAGTCGAAGTAGTTAGTAATCATTAGTTATTGATACCAGGAGGAAGTGTATTTGATTTTCAGTAGTCACAGCTCTATCACTGGGACATTAATGTGAATAAGCTACAAATTTTGAACCTTGAGTGACTTGGTGATGAGCAAGAATGGTTAACCTGAGCCCCATGAGGGGCTAGTTATGACTGCTCCATCTAAGACAATATTCGTTTTCTTTTTAGCACCCTCAAAAAATGCATACATGGACGAGGAGAGTGATGACTCTGTTAATGAGGAGTTCTATCAAGAGATGCTGAGCCATCTGGACGTGACTGCTCTCCAGGAAGACTCCTCCGACGACTCTCCTCCAGACGTCAGTCTCAGCTTCCTGGTGCGTTCGCTTTTCAAACACCGCGTTTACATGAAATGAAAACTGTCGAGAATGACGTCAGGTTTCTACAAATAATGACCAGCTGACACAACAAATTTCACTTCTCTTGGCATCTGTCAGATTTTCTTCGTTAAATCGTTCGACTGACAGTTTAATAATAATAATAATAATAAACTTCAGTGTTAAAGAAGCAGGGGAAGGAAATCTAGGGCACTCTCCATACTCAAAGACTTCATTCATTAAAAACAATATTTTATTGCTAACAACCACATACATTATTTCTACAACCAACCCCTCAGCGCTAAGTCCACCTTAGTTTCTACACCAAAACCCAACCCCCAGCTTGGCACACCTCTATAATGACCTGCATTCCTTCAACTTGGAAAATTACTTGATTAGCAACCTCTGACTTGTACAATAGTCACTCACCCAACAAAATGTCTTCATCATTGGGTCGTCTCCTCAGCCGCCGCCCGTCTCCAGATTGCCACGGACCGTCCTTCCTACACGTCTGCACCCAGACGCCTTCAATCATCAAGTCCCCCTGGTCTCGCGGTCCTTCCGTTTTCCCCTCTGCCGGCTTCTATCCTCTTTCCACCGCAGCCCGAATGCCTCCAAGCTTTTCTCAGTGACAGCGATTCAGCATTCCTGTATCTCGCTGTACGCGTTGGCTTCGATGGAAAACTCATCTAACTGAGCAAGTGGCTCTCACGCGACTCGCCCTACGGACCGGATGTGCCGTCAGCAAAGCTTATTCGCACCAGTGGTTCTAGATTCTCTTACGACATTTCAAATTAATTCCCTTTGAAAGTAGTCTTTTTTTCCTAAAATTTCCCCTTCGTGTCAATATGTTTGCATTAAATCTCTCGTAGAAAAGAAGTTTTGTTACCAACCCTTGAATATAAAAAACATTTTTCCTCGCCTGATATGTGGTATTGCACACTCCTAAACTAAAATAACTAATATATGAAACAAGTGCATAGTTTTTAAACTTGTACAAATAATAGAAAATTGTCTGTCCCAGCTGAATCCTCCTCGGGTGGAGGTACGTGGTACACAGGGGACAAAGGAGTCCAAACCAGGTATGAAGTTTTAGTAATTAATTATGTATGTAACATTTTGTGATTTCTATTTACAATTTCTGTTCCAGAAAATTTTTATAGATGGAAATAACTTTTTTCAATGAAACATGCCAGAAGGGTATAATAAAATGTGTGTCCATTTTAAATAAATAATCGATGGATAGGTAATAATTCATTTTCTACAATACATCTGCATAACAACTAGTCAAATATAATATATACCGAAACATTCAATGTCAATAGTATTCAGAAGTAAAATAAAGAAGTTTCATGTACAACACCCGAGCTATTCTTAGGATCTACCAACACAAATAGTAATCTCATCACTTACGACCAACACGTAAAATATTGACCCTTCGGCGATAAATCGAGTTGCTTATTACCGCTTCAGAGATAGAGGAATATTTTTGGGGGATGTCTGTAAATTGGTTCAATTTTCCGGCAATTCCCGATTCCGTTAAGATACATACTTTACAACCCAATACAAATGAAAGGCTTACGCAACAAACATGTCTTACAAGATACAAGAATCATTTTTCCACTCATTGGTTTTGGAGAGGGGCTTGAGCGCTGAAGTCATGCTCTAAATCCATCACCTTATATACCTGTGTGTTGGAAGGTTGCAAAACTCATTTCTAAGTATTTTTGCCGTGTATGTTTGAAGTGTATTGCTACGTTTATGTAATAACTTTCGTATAACCCATTACGAATATAAGGATATTGGGCGTTGGTTTCGGGTGATGTTCAGCTTGCTTCGGAATGCACCTGTCCTTCTAGTTAGTTACTCCCAGTTAATTTATGTTCCATAACCGCGACGACGTTAAACTACTTACACTAATATCTCCCTGCTTCCTCTAAGGTTCAAGGCTGTACGGTTTTCTCGTTCAGTACGTATAGTTCAGACTTTCTCCCAAAAATCATTTGCATTTTGAGATTTTTCTGGGTGACAGATTTTGATTTCTACGCAATAGATCAATGAATTAGGTCCGATACAAAGAAAGGTCGAAAATTTTGTTAGGGATATCACAGGTTATATTAATTTAGAGTGAGGTACACTTTCCAATCGAAGGAAGTTCGCGTGTCTTTGTGCTTTCTTTAAAGCCCGCATGGGAAAGCCTGAGCGGAAATCAGTAAACGCTAGGCTACACAAACCGAACTAAATTATTCGCGGCGATTACGAGCGTAAAATAAAATATAGAAAACAGAAAACGGATATTGGTAAATATTCCTTAGTCAATAGACTGGATCCTATTACTCCCCGTTACTCCATTGTAGACTGGAATTACTTACCTGCAACAACACTTACGAACTTGCCAAAAAGAGTAAAACGTTCCCGCAACTGTCATTTTGTTTCTTCGAAATAGGAACACATGTGAAGTGCAATGTTGTGAGGTGAATGGTGTCTAAGAGTACGAAATATGCTCACTGTTTCGAAAAAAAACCCAAAATTCACGGTCAAAACGATCGTGTAGGTAACGGATTACAAAACACCTGGAGAGGGCAGTCAACTCCTGCGTACAAGTGTGTCTTGCGCCTGCGCAGTGAAGTAAAATCGAGATCGCCGCTTAAAAGATATATTATATTCGTTAAGTGTTCCTCGGGAACCCACCGAGGTAACAGCGCGACAGGTCCCGCGAAAAACGGTTGAAGAGATTTAGTTCACAGTTTTACTAACAGAGAGCGTCACGAACCTAACTGCTGACAATTGAACGTCAAACCAGCTGGCAGGCAGGCGATGAGGCTGCGTAAAATACGTATTGTATCTTTATAAAATTCATTTTTTGATCATTTTTCCATACTGAAACAACTTATAACTATTCGCATTATTGAATAATGTGAATTTACTTAGCAAATTCAATGCAATACTGATATAACCAATAAAACGTCATCTTGACAATGAAACTGTTTTTTAGAGCATCCTATCAGATATTTTTATCTCAACAATAAGCTGCATTTTTTAATGAACCTTTTTTTATCTTGTTGGTGAATTGTTAACAGAAGTTGCTGTGGGCTGAGGTGTGAAGGCATGTGTGGAGCTCTATGTTTTGTGTAAACACTCAAGAGTGGATAATAGTGTGGAGATGTGAGGTGGCACGATTGTTCACAACAATCCTGTTTTGGTTTTATGTTTCATAGTTATCGATTTCTCCTAATTATATTATAGCAACTACTTTTACGTTAAAGGTATAGGAGGAGCAATGATATATGTGTGTATATTGAAGCATGCTTTTACGCATGAGTATGCGTCTGTATCTGTTTATACGCACAAATGTGTTTGTGGTTTTCATGTAGATAATTNGATTAATAAATTATTATTTTGTAATAAAGACTGAAGACGTCGCGAAACCCCTCTTTTCTGAACCAGGCGCCGAGTCGGCTTCCGATGCGAAAAAGTTGCTGATGACGGGAAGCACTGGAGGAGAGGGTTGCTCCAAAATGGGTGAAAGCTACCAACAGAAGGCTCCTGTAATGATGGTGAGTAGTGAGTCATCAAAGAAAATGATTGAAATATGATTTAGATTTTTCATTAACCAATTCATTACGGCAGACATTTTCCTCATCACAAGTATCCGACTACCAGTTTTCCGGCAAGTCCTCTCGGGTGACGGCAACTTGTTTTTGCTTTTTAAAGTTAGATTACGTCAACAATGACTTGAAAAGCATTGAAAAATTCTATTGATATTAATTAATTATTTTAGCATAAAAAGTAAACTATCTTTCCAAAAATAAGTATGATAATATAAATTCAAATTAACAAGTGGCATAAATATAACTATATAAATGAAAATACCTTTTACTAGTTTCGTCGTCCGCCACTAGTTTTTGGCATATTTACGATCAAAATCACTAAAACAGTTGTATAACCTTTAAAAAATTAATATTAAAATACAATACAATAAACATAATAATATTAGCATATTTTTTTAATAAATATAAGAAAGAAGATGGAAATATCCAAAATTCAAACGAGTGTAGTGTGCGAACGGATACACTTCCATTGCAACGGTAAAATGCATTGTTCACACTACAAACTCTAAGAGAACGACTGAGGAGTACACCCGAAACTCTGTTGAGAAACGGCACACCAAAAATAGCCCTTAACAACACCGAGGTCCACGTCGGAAAATCTCGTCATCGTATCTCGTTGTGCGTAATGAATGGGTTAAGATTTGTTTTGAGAAACCGACAAACGTTATTTCCAATCCTGTTGATGTCCTGGAATAAGTGTTTCCTTTCACAGAGAAGTCTTTTCTATTCTAAAGTGAAATAAGATTATCGTAGCGTTTCAAAGACCCTGCGCCAGAAATGGACATTGCATCCGAAATCGTCCTGTATTGTTCTCTTCTAAGAGAAAGGAATACATGAAATTAACTCTTCAAATCATTGGTTAAGAGCTTGCTTCTTAAATATTCCTACTTTAATGTTAAGGAATAAAAGAAGTTAATATCTAATTAAGTTACCCTTTTAAATATTTTATATTCCAGTTAATTAGTATAATAATGTGAATTCATCAACTGATTAATAACTAATCATGCCATTGTAATCGTATTTTTGGTAATAATTTGTTTAAATACCAAAACTATTTTAACGCACATTATTGTTTCTTTATAACAGCGCCAAATTCGTATGTTCCGAGTATGAAAACGCTGTAAATTATCTTTAAAGCCTGATTCCAGTCTGGGTTTTTCTCGGCATATCCTACGAGCACTTTGCTTCCTTCCAGAGATTAAATAAGCTAATTGTCCTCCAAATGGGCAAATACAAGTTTTCACTCCTTTTTGAAAGTAAATAATGTATTTCTTTTCTCTAAAACACAAAATGTTGTAGGGGACTGAACCTCTCCCAAGCACCTCTGCAATGCAGGACATCAAGGCAGAAGAACTAGATTATGGGGATCAAGGTACGAAAGGTGTTACATTCATATCAACAAGTGCAAAGCTTGTTTAGGGAACAAAGTATCAAATGAGAGATAAGGTTGATGTAATTTGCAAAAAGAAGTTATTCAACGATTATTATTAATCATGAGGCTAAAAATCCATCGTCAGTAAAATACAAATATCTTGGTGCTAACTCTTCCACCCAGAATTCATCTAAGAAACCTTATGCATAAATATTTGAACCAATGATCGATGTATGAATAAGTGATTTACCCTTTCGAGTTTGCTCAGTTACTATTGAATAAGCATCCCTCCGAGAGGTTGGATCTTCGCCAGATCTACATGACCATTATTGTTTTCACTTCCCACTGAGAGAAGATCTACAAGTAATTCACCCCTTTGAATTGTTCTTAAATGTTATGCATGAAGCATAACATATATGCACTCGTTTTTGAAGTGTTACTCATATTTTCGAATAACAACAGGAGAAGCATATTCATTAAGTTTGAAATTGGTAATTATTACTTTTCGCTCAGTATAAAACACACTAAATCAGGAACGATGCACACTAGTTGACTCCGCAAACCTTCACAGATTACGGTCCACATGGTGTTGAAAGAGTATGACGATAAGCGGGAAACGTAGTGTATTTCATGATCTCAAAGAAGTATGCGAAGATTACACGAAATGCGTTAGCCTTAAATGCAACAAAATTTGTTCACAAGCACATTTCTATTCCGTGATAAATCGAATTTTGAATTAAATGATTCAGAGTCGGTGAAAAGTTAAATATTACCTCAACGCCTCTTTGATTATCGACGTGAAAGATCATTCGCCTTTCCGTTTCTGGGAAGTTGTGATTGTTTGTTTCTTCCTTTAGCCACGGTGCCTGAAAATGCAGCCCATACTCGAAAAGTAGAGAAGAAACCTCCAAAAGTTGGCCGTTTCACTATCACCAACGTCCGTGTGGCCCTTCGAGAAGAATTGCCGCCGCAGATTCCTAATGGCAGTGACGTCGCTGACGGGGTGAGTCCCATTGGAATACATCGCCAGATCATCTCCAGTGAATACTGTTGTTGTAAATACTGTTTTTTTTCCATCAGTATGACATTGATAATATTTGTTCATGACATGTCGCCCTTCTAGTGAATTTTATTCAAAACTTTTATAACAATAGATAACCACATTTTTTGCTTCAATTCCATATTACTTTCGTGTCAGATTTCTATGAAGATTCCTCCACACTAAGATAATTTAAGTGAATTTGTAATTGACAAACTAATTCTGGTTTAGAAAGTTTCGTGTACTGCCGAATCGTTTTCAAATATATATTTATTTTTGTACTTGCGAGAAAATTACCTACCGTAGCAATTCAGAATATATTTGGCTGATTCATTCCTTCGTGGGCACTCTGTTTCTTCTGAGAATCCAAAAATCTATGTAGTGAATAATACATTACAAACTTGCGAAGTTGTTGCTCTCAGTGTAGAGATCGTGTGCAGTCTCTTTTCTAAGCGATTCGCTTCCACCAATCAATCAAGCGGTTCCACCCAGTCTCACACAACTCGATTTCTGCAGATTCACTTCTTATTTTATTATCTAGAATAAATACCAATTTTGATTTCCATGGTAATTTTGTGTTACTTCTTCAAATGACAAAATAATTCCATTCAGACTTCTGAGATGAAAAGATGCCTGCTATATACGTAGCACCATACGGTATTTATATTTAAAGGGTTGCGCTACACACAAGTTCTCTTACTTATAAGAATTTACAACCAAATCTAAGAACGGGATTTCTTAGTTCCCGAGAAGCCTCATAAAATAATTCCTCTTGGTTTCGGTGTTTCAAGACAAACATAAAATAATACAAATTAGCTCAGAAAAATATAAAAATTGCGAGAAGAAACAATACAGTTGGTACGAAATCTCATCAACGAGAAATATCTTCTTACAACGTTAATAGTAATCAATGAAATACTCAAAATGTATTGAATAAGCATACACATATTTACTTAATGCATCGTTAAGTGGAAATTTACTATGCATATTTCAGGAATATAATTTGCGCAGACAATAAGGTAGAGTTTCAGGAGTTGTCTGCATTGTTCAGTCTTTTATACTTGGTAATTGTGGTGCTTTAGCAACATTATCAAAGCATGATAAATTGAAAGACGTTTCTATGTTGCTCATTTTTTTTTATTATTTCATATTAGGCATTCGCCAAAAATATTCCTCAACACTCAGTGTATGTTACTGACGATGGTTGCTATGCAGCCGAAAAAGCTTTTTAACACCAATAATAAAAAAAAAATGAGCAACATAGAAACGTCTTTCAATTTATCATGCTCAGTCTTTTATGTTGGTAATTTGCTTGGAAGAAATATTTTAGGATACTATTGACAGAATAAAAGCCCACATCAGATTTTATATGTCATACGTGGGTACAATAAACCAATTTATCTAGTCTGATCGAACAGGAAATCAGTAAAGAATTATTAGAATGAAGTGAAAATTAAATATGTGTAATCTCGCCTCAATTGCTAAAGGATGAAGTAGAATGCAGTGAAAACTGACAATGAGCAAAGCAATTATTCTGAAGTTCTTTCATTGTCATGGTCTTAATTTAAGATTGATCGCATCCCAAATTACAATAATTACTTCGTTTTCCCATTCATATATTGTGGTGGATATTTTGAAGTAGAAAAATAATCTTTTAATTAAAAATGATTCAATTGTTCTTCGGCACTCATCTATTGACCTGTTCTCTTCCTAGGGTGCTGGTACAGGGACTCTTGAAAAGAAGGACGAGAAACCAGATGATAAAGCTGAAGAGATCAATAATCCATCAGAAGGTAAACTTTTTAGTTTCTTGTTTAGGTGATACATGCCTTATTGGTGCATGCACTTGAAAGCGACTAAAACCTATCCCTCTTCGAATGTTAAGAGAAGATATCATTCCTTAGAATTGTGCGCAAAAAATAAAATCTTAATTAATTATGACAGGATTTAATCAGTTTAGTGCACGAGATATAACACGCCGAGGGGATTCAATAGATGTTGCTGCTACACAGATCGAATAGACATTCGGACTAAGAGAATGTTTCATTGTAAGTGGATAAATCCAAGTGGCATCTAAGTAGGGATGGAGGGGTCGTTCTACACTTGGCGACCTGTTTTGGAGTCACGTCTCGGGGACTCGTCGCTGGAGATCGTTTTCGAAGACAAGAAGATGATATTGTGATTATTTCGTTGTCATTGTATATTGCACAGGGAATTTGCATCGGCGCGCTAGGGACATTGGGGAACCAAACTCGACATCCGATCTGAAGGGAACCAATAGAAACTTTTCAGTCCAGTCCATATCCCACACTCCTCTTGTCTGCCAACTCATGTGACACGTCGCTTTAGTGGGCGTCTCGAGAGACAGTTCGCTCAGACAGCCGACTGAGTGTAAAGCATTAAGTGAGACTGCCTTGAATACCATGTTAAAGCGAAAGAAGCGACTTGTCGCAGAGACCGGTATCCTAGAGTGAGAGGGCACTTAGGGAGGTATTGCCAATTCATTTCCCGGAAAGCGGAATTCATTGAACGTATCCCAACATCTTATTGGAGCATTTAAAAGAGAGCAAAAAATTAATACAAACATACATGAGTTTTTATAATGTAAATATTTGTTTCTTTTAACGTATCAAAAAGGTAATACGGAGAAACTAAATGATGAGCGACGAGTAAAATCGCAATAATGGATGTGGGCAGCATTTTCTAAACTTACTTTTGACCTTTTTTCTCTTTAATCAGTTTAAATCTTTAATAGATATACTCTTCAGTGATAACTGTCAAGTTAGTCTTTATATGTCCGATAATTACACTTGTGAATTTGCATTACATGACTAGATTTACGAAAAAGAAATTTAAATGTTCTCTCGTTATTAATATTATTGCTCCATGTAACAATCAGTTAATATACATTTTAGATTATTCAGTGTCCAGATTTAAACCGTTATACATCTCCTGAAAACTAAGCGAGACTTCAAATTATTTTGCAGGAGCAGACCAGGCCATGCCCATCAAGAAAGATTTTTCTAAGAAGGGAGAACTACTAATGATGCTATACTCTAATAAATTGAAGTATGCAAAGATGAAATATGGGCGCGGAGTTTTCAATGAGCAAGAAATACTTCGCAGACATTCAATTTAAACTGGGTTCTCCAACATAGAAATTCCAGGATATTTACTGTAACTACATTATTTTTTATGATATTACTGTCATTTTGTTGTTGCAACTTCACACTTGTAGTGTTCTCATAATAAATGTTTCGTCAGTATTTTTTCATATTTGTCCCAAAATAAGACCCTAACCAAAACTTAACGTAATTTCCTTTTTTAACGTGCTTTAGGTGTTTGAATTCCTATCGTTTATGAACAAAAATTGAATATTAGTGATATCTTAATACGAGAGGTACGGCGAAAATTCAACAAATTACTTTTATACAAATTAATCCATTCACAAAACGAACTATAACTGTAATAATGTGAGTTGCCTACGAGTATAACTTTATCACATGACAATATTCAAATAAAAGATGAAAACGTGTGCAATTCTACATTAAACAAAAATGTAAAAAGTACCTACATAAAATTAAGATTGTTTGTTACATACCTAAGATAGTACAAACTATATGTATCATTCACATTAGGTGTTTCAATATGAAAGAGAATAACTCAACATAGAATAGATTCAAGCAATACCCAATTAACATATTAGAATGGATACAAATTTGATGCATTGTAACATTTTTTGTTAAAGAAGAAGTATTTCCGAAGTGTCACCTGGTGGCCACACAGAACAGTGTCTGTGCCTCCTGCCTCGATTTCACGTAACAAGTACAGCGGCAACAGTCAAATGTAATTTGGAGGAGAGAGGGACACGGGTGAGTGTGGGCACTCGGTCTTGTCAATAGAATGGGGTCCGAGTGCTCTCGGAGATGTGTTTATACCTACCGAGCACTGTTTCACGTCGCGTGCAATCAATGTGATAGTCCCTTAAACAAATCTCTTGCATTATTTAGAGCTAATGAAACTCTTGACACATGACTTTCAAAGTATGGAGGAGATTTCCAAAAAAACACCTTCTCATCTTTTTCCATCCCATAATATTGAATATAAGTACACTTTGATGACTTTTGCACAGCTGACATTCAAAATTACAGGCACATCACAGTCTACATAATTTAAAAAAAAACAGTCCAACCCCTTTCCCAACTCTTAAAGCAGAATTTAAGCACAAGATGAAATTTTATACATTTTACCTCCAAAACAAGAGGAAAACCATAGTTTCCTGATATTCGAAAAAGCTGTCATATTCACAATTTTGGAGGTCACTGAAATGAACAGAGACATTTCCGATATCGTTTGAGTACACCACGTTCTGGAACCATGGAGTGGAATAAGCAACTACAACACTTATGGAGGAGGCGGGGACAGTATTTTCCTTAACTATATAACTTAATACTCCCGGGCGAGGTTGAGTTAATTAATCTACTCTTGAATATATAGTTTTATACAGAGCGCTTACAAGTTACTATATGTACAAAATACATCAGTAAATTCCTTGGCAAATTCTAATTGAAAATTAAACTTACAAATTATTGTTGACAAATATAAAACAACAATGGGAAGAAAAGGTGTCCCAACACTGATTTCCAATATGGTCAGGTTTTCTTCACTTTCAGTCACTGCAAATGTGTATATTACGTAAACATGTACTTTAAAAACCCTTACTGAAAGAACCGCTTTCGATGATGACCCCTGTCGTTTTAGCGGGATAAGAGAGCAAAGCCTACTTGCGTTGTTTGGGAAAGAGGTGGTTGGAGGAAACAGAGTAATTACAATACCATTGAAAAGTACACATCACAGTATCTTTCGTGGAGGGCGACTCAAAAAGAAGCCAAAAAAGGGTGATATGAGAAGAACGTAAGTAGCGGTGGGACAAATCCTCCCTCAAGAGACAGGTATCTGGGATCTGTCAATAGGAAAGAAATAGACCCGTTGGACTCATTCCCTAGGACATTCAGTGAACCAAGCGTCGTAAGGAAATGTGGAGGAGGATCTGGCCAATTTCCCGTTCGGAGGAAGAGGCTTCTTGCGTGGTCGAGCGCGGAAATACAAGGAGCCTCGACCGGATTGTCTGCCTACACTTCAGGCGATTGTTGAGCAATTCATTTACACTTGGGGTTGTGCGTCACAAAGCTGTGTCGTGGAAGGCTGCGACCCATCGCGACACCGGTGAGGAAGTTATCAAGAGTAGAAAGGCATCGCCGTACAAACTGGCAGAGGCGTAACTAGCACCCTCTACTCCCGTAGCGCACCTCCATCTAATGAGGCACCGGAGGACCTCATATTTTGGAGTACCCTTGTCTTGAAGCCACACACATACATGTTTCGCTTGTAACCATGTGATTATCGGTAGCTCCACCATATTTGAAACAAAAATAATGTAAACTTGCGATTAATTTCATAATAATTCCAACTTTATTTAATCAATTTACTCACGCTTAAAGTAAATATTTTTATAGAATAGCACATGCTTCTAATGCCTCATAAACACACACATCCTATCCATAGTCATTACTGGGTAAATTTCCTTGTCCTTTGTTGATGAACTCATATTACCTCTCCTCGCATGTGAGGAGGCAGGCGCAGCATCCACCATCTTCGTCGCCATTATGGAGCCTAGTTGACATACGTGATCTTCAAATACGTCGTATATGTCTTTGTTCTTTAGTGTTAATGTCCTTTCTCCCTATTAGTGTCGTCAAAGCTTTCCCTCTCTCAGCTCCGTAAACGTCAGTCCCACAGTGCGTGGTCGTCCATCTTCTTTCGTCTTTCCACAAAGGTCTTTCTTACCCATTCTTTTCAAATACGTCGGACGGTTGCCGTGTCCTCTTAACTCAAATTTTCAAAATAATTTCGAGCATACTAGTGTTCGTGAAGACACGTATACAAATTGACGTTAAATCCGCTTCTGCCTTTGGGCACTTGATCGGAATTGATGGGGTGGTCCCTTGCTTGCTTTGTAAATTAGTCACGTGGTGGTCATACGTACTCTGTAACTGCTTTTTGGAGAGTCTTCTATTTTATTTGAGAAATATCATAAGGATCTAACTGATCGATTTCCGAATTAACTTTTGCTATTGCGTAGTTTTCTGAAGAGTCGAATGGCTTCACTGCATTTTTAAGAAAGTTAGCTTAATTATTTACGTTTGATCATTTTGCGCTGCCCGCAAATTTTCCGGATGTGTGCACAGTTCTCGAGCTATTTGTAATTATACCAGTTACAGTTGCGACTGCAGAACGGTCATTTTCGAAACTGATGCTCCTGAAAAATTAATGAAAAACATCATGAATCAAGAGAGATTTGGTGGATAAAATACTTTACCGATGAAATAAAAGATTACATATTTACATCAAATACATATTTTACATATCTATGATCACAAATTATCACATTTTTACACACATATGCTTATTATATCATATATTATTACACAGCTGTTCGATAAGCCAAATTGCGGGGGGGGGGAAATATCTCTTCCCTAATGCGATAGCGTTAAAGATTTTTTTTTAAATTCATTGCACTTAAAAAAATCAACAATTCTCCACCTACAACAACTAGCGAATTGCAAAAGGATTTAGCATAGCTCAAAGCGAATTAAAACGTAACCGTGGATCCTAACTTCGTTTGACATTGAGAGCGTACATTAAAAGCCAAATTCTGCGACACTTTTACGGCAGAAAAGTGAGCTGACCCTTTCATCCTAGGTATAATTTCTTGAGGAGATGGAATGGAATTCCAGTGAGTTTTGATGGATGATATTCTCGTAGTTCCAAATTTTTAGAAGATACAAAGACAGAACGTCTTTCAGTTGTTCCGTGACAAAAGAGTGAACACTCTTGTTGGTTATTCTAAATTGTGTCCTTCCAGATTTTTGTTTTTAATTCTAGTTGATATCAATCGATTTGTTCTTGGTAAAGTCCATATAGCAAAGTTTACAGAAATCTAAAATTTCTTTACATTGTAACAGGGGGCAATTTTTTTTCAGTTATTACGTGAAAAAATAGTGAACACTTTAGTTCGTAATCATAGATTGTGTTCTTTCCCATTGTTGTTTTTTATTTAAGGTAATATCTCTCGACTCCTGGCGCTTAACTCTTTATAGCCAATTTTAGACAAATCCAAAATTTCTGGAAGATAGGAAGATGTTCACGTTTATATAGTAGTAACATTGTTACCATAGCAAAGGTGGGAAGAAGTTGTTTTAGTTATTCCGTGACAAAACAATAAACACTTTTGTTGGTAATTCTAGATTAAACACTTCCCAATTATTGTTTTTCATTCAAGCTGATCTCAAAAATTACATTTTCTTAACTTTTCATAGCAAAATTTGAAACTAATACAAAATTTCTAGAGGATACAAAGATATTCATGTTTATAAACGGGTAAAGAATTTTGCCATTGCATCGGGGGGCAGAACGTCCTCTGGTTATTCCGTGACATATTAGTGAACATTCTTGTTTGTAATCCCAGTCAGTCCTTCCCCGTTATTGTTATTTATTCAAGTTGATCTTACACGATTCCTATTGCTTAACTCTTTCTAGCAAAATTGAAGGATAATACAAAATTTCTTGAAGATACAAAGATATTCACGTTTATAAAGGGTTTGAGTTATTTTCCCGTTGCATAGGTGGGAAGATTCTTTTTCAGTTATGCCGTGAAACCAATTAGGAACACTCTTTTTGGTAATCCTGGAGTGTGTCCTTTCTGAATATTGATTTTCATTTAAGTTTATCTCAATCGATTCCTCATGCTTAACTCTTCATACCAATGATGAGAGAAATCCAAAATTTCTAGAAGACACAAAGATACTTGCAATTATAAAAGGGTAGAATTTTGTTCGCATTGCATCGGGTGGCAGAAATTTTTTCAGTGACAAAATAGTGAATACCCGTGTTTGTAATTGTTGTGACGCCACCTCGAGTATGCCCAACTAAGCATGTTAGAATGGGGTCAGGCGCACTAGCAGACGAGACTAGGTTACGAGGTTATGACGTCAGGCTATAAACCATATAAATAGGGTAAGATCAGAGGATCTCGCCCACTCTCCACACTCTCTACTCTCTCGCCACCTGGCCTGCCAGCCGGACCGAACCCGGGACCGCCGGCCTCCGCTCCGACCGAGCTGCTTACGGGAGGGGCGAAAATGTTTTCACTAACACAGTGACCATTTAGTAAGAATTCTTTATGGTAATCCTAATTTGTGACCAGCCCAATTAATATTTTTCATTCTAGTTGATCCAACTCGATTCCTCTTCCTAAAATCTTTATAGAAAAATTTACTGATATCCGAAAATTAAAGAACGTACAAAGATAAACACTGATATAAAGAAATTAAAGTTACATCTCCTTCAAGAGAGCAGAAGATCTTTTAGTTTCTCCCTGACCATTTATTGAGCATTTTTTATGGTATTCCTATATTGTGTCCATCCCAATTATATTTTCCATACAAGTTATTCACAATTAGTTCCTTTTGCTAACTTCGTTATATAGAATTTACCAAAATCCAAATATTTAAAAATGTGTAAAGAAATCTTTACGAGGAAATAAAGTTAACCTTTTATTAGATAAAGGAGACCGCAATTCTATCAGTTTCTCTGTGACCATTTATTAAGCTTTTTATTAGTTATCCTATATTGTATCCATCCCAAGTATATTTTTCATACAAGTTGATCATAATCGATTCCTCTTGCAAAATTTTTTATAAAAAATTTACGAAAACCAAAGTTTGAAAACGTTAAAAGAAATTTTTAGGAGCAAATAAAGTTACCCTTCTATTAGATTAGAAGGAAAGCAATTTAAATTTTTTTAAAGAAATGTTTACAAGGAAATAAAGTTACCCTTCTATTACATCAGGGACACAGCATTTGTTTCAGTTTTTCTGTGACCATTTATTGAGCATTTTTTATGGTAATACTATATGGTGTCCATTCTAATTATATTTTTCATACAAGTTGATCACAATCAATTTCTTGTGCAAAATTCTTATTAATAATTTCCGAAATCCGAAAATTTAAATATGTTTAAAGAAATGTCTACAAGGATATAAGGTTACCCTTCTATTTTATCAAGGGGACGACAATGCTTTCAGTCTTTCTGTGACTATTTAATAAGCATTTGTTCCGGCAATTCACAATGATGTCCTTCTCAATTATATTTTTCATACTAGTTGATCTGAATCAATTCCTCTTGCAAAAGACTTTATAAAAAATTACAAAATCAAAAACTTTAAAAATGTTTAAAGATAGTTTTACAAAAAAATTTAACGCATACAGCAATTTTTTAGTTTCTCAATGACCATTTATTGACCATTTTTTATGGTAATCGTATTTGGTGTCCTTCCCAATTATATTTCTAAAAAATGGACCGAAATCCAAAATTTAAAAACGTTTACTGAAATGTTTGCGAGTAAATAAAGTTACCCTTTTAATAGATCAGGGACACAACACTTCTTTCAGTTTTTCTATGACCATTTAATGAGCAACTTTTTTTGAGTTCCTATATGGTGTCCATCTCAATAATATTTTTCATAAAAGTTGATCACAATCAATTCCTCTTGATAAACTCGTATACAAAATTTTTCAAAATCCGAAAATTTAATAATGTTTAAGAAAAAATAAAACTTACTTCTATTAGATCACGGAAATAGCAATTCCTTCAGTTTTTCTGCGACTAAATATTGAGAATTTTTAATGGTAATTCTATATGGTGTCCATCCTCATTATAATTTTCATAAGGGTTGATCACAAATTATTCCTCTTGTTAACTTCGTTATAGAAATTTTACCAAAAATTTAATATTTAAAAATGTGTAAATAAATCTTTACCAGAACACAAAGTCACCCTTCTATTAGATTAGGGGGACAGCAATCCTTTGAGACTTTCTGTGACCATTTACTGAGCTTTATTACGGTAATCATTTACGGTGTCCATCGCAATTATATATTTCATACAAGTTAATAACAAACAATTCACCTTCCTAACATCGTTATATAAATTTTACCAAAAACCAAATATTAAAAAAATGTTCACGAAAAAACTCGGTTACCCTTCTATTAGATCAAGAAAACGGCAACTCTTTCCGTTTTTCTGTAAGCTTTCATTGAACATTTTTTATGGTAATCTTATATGCTGTCCATCCTAATTATATTTTTCATACATGTTATTCACAATTAATTCCCCTTGCTAAACTCGTCATAAAAACTAAAAGAAATCCAAATTTTTAAAATTTCATTCGTCTACCATTTTCATTCGACGTAACATGATTAATCTGTTACCTGGCGGTGAGGTTCACCGCAATCTAAGAGATTTCTATGTTTGTGAACCAGAAATGGAAAATGCTACCCAAATAAAGTACTTCCTATGGGAGTCGCCTCAGATGAGGAATCTAGCCTCTACGAGACCACCTATTATTTTTACAGTAATCCTATACGGTGGCCATCCCAAATATTTTTTTCATAGAAGGAATTCACAATTATATCCTCTTGATAAACTTATTATAAAAATAGTAACAGATATCCGAAATTTAAAAAAAATTTAATACACGTTCACCAAGAAACTAGGTTTCCCTTCTATTAGATCAGGAAAACCGCAATTCCTTCAGTTTTTCTGAGAGCATTTATTGAGCATTTTTTATTCTAATCCTATACGGTGTTCATCCCAATTATATTTTTCATACAAGATATTCACGATTATTTCCTTTTGATAAGCTTTTAATAAAAAAGTAACAGATATCCGAAATTTCAAAAATGTTTAAATACACGTTCACGAAGAAATTATGTTTCCCTTCTATTAGATCAAGATAACCGCCTTCTTTTCAATTTTTCTGAGAAGATTTATTGAGCATTTTTAATGGTAATCCTATTATATGTCTATTCTAATTATATTTTTCATACAAGGTATTAACAGTCATTTCCTCTTGATAAAATTATTATAAAAAAAGTAACAGAAATCCGAAATTTTAAAAATGTTTAAATACACGTTCACGAAGATATTAGGTTTCCCTTCTATTAGATCAAGAAAACCGCAATTTTTTCAGTTTTTCTAGGAGAATTTATTGAGCATTTTATATGGTAATCCTATACGGTGTCCATCCCAAATATATTTTTCATACAAGGTATTAACGGTTATTTCTTCTTGATAAATTTTTTATAGGAAAGTAACTGAAATCCTAAATTTAAAAATATTCAAATACACGTTACGGGTAAATAAGGTTTCCCTTCTATGAGATCAAGAAAACAGCTATATATTCAGTTTTTGTTAGAGCATTTATTGAGCAGTTTTTATGGTAATCCTATACGGTGTCCATCCCAATTATATTATTCATACAAAGTATTAACAGTTATTTCCTCTTTATAAACTTATTATAAAACAAATTACAGAAATCCGAAATTTTAAAAATGATTAAATACACGTTCACGAAGATATTAAGTTTCCCTTCTATTAGATCAAGAAAACCGCAATTTTTTCAGTTTTTCTGAGAGCATTTATTGAGCATTGTTTATGGTAATCCTATACGGTGTCAATCCCAATTATATTTTTCATACAAGGTATTCACGGTTATTTCCTCTTGATAAACTTATTATAAAAAAAAGTACAGATATCCGAAATTTTAAAAATGTTTAAATTTACGTTCACGAAGGAATTAGGTTTCCTTTCTATTAAATCAAGAATACAGCATAACTTTTAGTTTTTCTGTAAACATTTATTGAGCATTTTTTATGGTAATCCTATACGGTGTCCATCCCAATTATATTTTTCATACAAGGTATTCAGGATTATTTCCTCTTGATAAAAATTTAACAAAAAGGTAACAGATATCGGAAATTTTAAAAATGTTTAAATACACGTTCACGAAGAAATTATGTTTCCCTCCTATTGGATCAAGATAACCGCAATGTTTTCAGTTTTTTTAAAAAGATTTATTAAGCATTTTTTATGGTAATCCTTTACGGTGTCCATCCAATTATATTTTTCATACAAGGTATTCACTGTTATTTCCTCTTGATAACCTTATTATAAAAGAAAGGACAGATATCCGAAATTTTAAAAACGTTTAAATACACGTTCACGAAGAAATTAGATTTCCTTTCTATTAAATCAAGAAAACAGCAAATCATTTAGTTTTTCTGTAAATATTTATTAAGCATTTTTTATGGTAATCCTGTACGGTGTCTATCCCAATTATATTTTTATACAAGGTATTCACAGTTATTTCCTCTTGATAAACTTATTAGAAAAAAGTACCAGAAATCCGAAACTTTTCAAAAAATATTTAAATACATGTTAACGGGGAAATTAAATTTCCCTTCTTTGAGACCAAGAAAAGCGCCATTCTTTCAGTTACTTGAGTGCATTTATAATGCTTTTTTTATTGTAATCCTATACGGTGTCCATTATAATTACATGTTTTATGCAAGGTATTTACCGTTATTTCCTCTTGATTGAATTTAATAAAAAAGTAAAAGAAATCCGAAATTTTAAAAATATTTAAATAGACGTTACGGGCAAATAGGTTTTTCCTTCTATGAGATCAAGAAAAAAGCAATTTATTCAGTTTTTCTAAGAGAATTTATTGAGCATATTTTATGGTAATTCTATACGGTGTCCATCCCAATTAAATTTTTAATACGAGGTATTAACAATTATTTCCTCTTGATAAACTTATTATAAAAAAATAACAGAATAGCGAATTTTTTAAAATGTTTAAATACTCGTTCACGAAGATATTAGGTTTTCTTTCTATTAGATCAAGAAAACCGCAATTATTTCAGTTTTTTTAGGAGAATATATTGAGCATTTTATATGGTAATCCTATACGGTGACCATCCCAATTATACTTTTCATACAAGGTATTCACTGTTATTTCCTCTAGATAAACTTATTATAAAAAAAAGTACAGATATCCGAAATTTTAAAAATGTTCAAATTTACGTTCACGAAATTCCTTCGTGAACGTGTATTTAAACATTTTTAAAATTTCGGATATCTGTACTTTTTTTATAATAAGTTTATCAAGAGGAAATAACCGTGAATACCTTGTATAAAAAATATAATTGTGATGGACACCGTATAGGATTCCCATAAAAACTGCTCAATAAATGCTCTTCCAAAAACTGAATATATTGCTGTTTTCTTGATCTCATAGAAGGGAAACGTTATTTACCCGTAACGTGTATTTAAATATTTTTAAATTTAGGATTTCTGTTACTTTCCTATAAAAAAATTATCAATAGGAAATAATCGTGAATACCTTGTATGAAAAATATAATTGGGATAGACACCGTATAGGATTACCATAAAAAATGCTCAAATAATCTTCTCAGAAAAACTGAAAAAATTGCGGTTATCTTGATCGAATAGGAGGAAAACATAATTTCTTCGCTAACGTGTATTTAAACATTTTTAAAATTTCAGAAATCTGTTTCTTTTTTATTATAATTAATCAGGAGGAAATAACGGAGAATACCTTGTATGAAATATTTAATTGGAATGGACATTGTATAGGATTACAATAAAAAAAAGCTTAATAAATGCTCTCAGAAAAACTGAAAGAATTGCTGTTTTCTTGGTCTCAAAAAATGGAAACCTAATATCCCGTTAACGTCGGTTATCTTGATCTAATAGAAGGGAATCATAATTTCTTCGTGAACGTGTATTTAAACATTTTTGAAATTTCGGATATCTGTTATTTTTTTTGTTAAAAGCTTATCAAAAGGAAATAATCGTGAATACCTTGTATGAAAAATTTAATTGGGATGAACACCGTAGAGGATTAGAATAAAAACAGCTCAATAAATGCTCTCAGAAAAACTGATAAAATTGCGGTTTTCTTGATCTAATAGAAGGGAAACCTAGTTTCTTGGTGAACGTGTATTAAATTTTTTTTAAATTTCGGATATCTGTTACTATTTTTATAATAAGTTTATCAAGAGGATATAATTGTGAATACCTTCTATGAAAAAAATATTTGGGATGGCCACCGTATAGGATTACCGTAAAAATTGCTCAATAAATGTTCTCAGAAAAACTGAAAGAATTGCTGTTTTTTTCATCTAATACAAGAAAAATTTAATTTCCTCATGAACGTGTATTTAACAATTTTTAAATTTAGGATTTTTGTCACATTTTTTATAATAAAATTGGCATGACAAATTAATTGTGAATACATTGTTTAAAAAATATTATTGGGATGGACACTTTATAGGATTACCGTAAAAAATGCACAATAAATGTTCACAGAAAATCTAAAAGAATTCCTTTTTTCTTGATTAATAGAAGGAAAACTTATTTTTCTCGTGAACGTGTATGTAATAATTTTTAAAATTTTGGATTTCCGTTTCTTCTTTTTAATAAGTTTAGCAATAGGTATTAATTTTAAATACCTTGTATGAAATATATAATTTGAATAAACACCATAAACAATTACCATAAAAAATGCTCAATAAATGTTTACAGAAAAACTAAAATAATTGCTGTTTTTTATTTATTAGAAGGGTAACCTAATTTCCTCGTAAACGTTTAATTAAAAATTTTTATAATTTCCGATTTCCGTTGCTTTTTTTATAACAAGTTTAGCAAGAATAATTAATTGTGTATAAAGTGTATGAAAAATATAAATGGAATGGACATCATATACGATTATGGTAAAGATGCTCAATAAATGTTCACAAAAAAATGAAAGAATTGCTTTTTTCTTTATTTAAGGGATGGGAAACCTAATTTCCTTGTGAACGTTTATATATACATTTTTAAAATTTCGGATTTCTGTTACTTTTCTTATAACAAGTTTAGCAAAAGGAATTAATTGTGAGTACCTTCTATAAAAATATTGTTAGGAAGGACACCATATAGGAATATAATAAAAAATGCTGAATAATTTTTTATAGAAAAACTGAAAGAATTGCTGTTGGTCATAGAAAAACTGAAAGAAGTGTTGTGTCCCTGATCTATTAAAAGGGTAACTTTATTTACTCGAAAACATTTCAGTAAACGTTTTTAAATTTTGGATTTCGGTCCATTTTTTTAGAAGCAACCGGTAAATACAGTACGTGAGTGTTTGTGCTCCCGGATTATACTACGTTTTAGCGGTTTAGTAATTTTATACGGACTTAATTTGTGGCTGGGGCTCCAACTAATAGTGCAAGGAATGTGTGGAGCCAAAAATTGACGAAATCGGACCAGGAGGAGAAGATATACTGATTTGGACGGCGCACGGCGTGTGACTGGGACCGGAGTTGGTCGGTCGTGTGAATTGGAGGGACACCTGTGCTGCGACGGAATACAATGGGGCGAGTACCATGGCAGGATGCTTGCCTGCGATATTTTAAGAGCTTGTAGTACCTGTGGCGTCCATAATTGTAGGAAAGCTAGACGTAAACATCGTTTGGGGGAACGGTCCCTTGTGAACCCTTGCTGGGGCAAAGAGATCCCCTCCACGGTGTGCGGGCGGGGACTAGAGCAGGGATCCGACTCTCCGGCGGTGGGACCCGGTTCCGGACATCGGACGTAACACCGAGCACCGTGGTGCTATCTGTTGGTGGGCGGCGCAACTACATCTCTGCACGCGTATCGGCCGAAGACCGGATCGTGAATCGGCTCCAACCACTGGTGGAGCCATCTGTTGGTGGGTGGCAACTCCAACTTCAAGACCGGGAACCGGATCGTGAGCCGGCTCCAGCCACTGGTGGTGCCATCTGTTGGTGGGTGGCGACTCCAACTTCAAGACCGGGAACCGGATCGTGAACCGGCTCCAAAAGAAGGTGGTGCAATCTGTTGGTGGGTGGCGACACAGTCACTGCGTCTGNTGTTGGTGGGTGGCAACTCCAACTTCAAGACCGGGAACCGGATCGTGAGCCGGCTCCAGCCACTGGTGGTGCCATCTGTTGGTGGGTGGCGACTCCAACTTCAAGACCGGGAACCGGATCGTGAACCGGCTCCAAAAGAAGGTGGTGCAATCTGTTGGTGGGTGGCGACCCCATCACCGCGTTTGACGGAGGGGAACCGGCTCGTGAATCGGTTCCAACCGCTGATAGCGCCATCTGTAGGTGGGATCCAGATCGTGAGGGGCTATCTGTTGGTGGGAACAGGAACGTGATACGGCCCGACCAAAGGCGGTGCTATCTCTTGGCGTCCGACAAGAGGTACCTGCGAAACACCACTCCGGATTGTAGGGAGGGCCACCGGGCTGGATTGTGGGGAAGGCCACCTACTCGGATTGTGGGAAGGCCACTGGGCAGGATTGTGGGGAAGGCCACCTTCTCGGATTGTGGGAAGGCACCCAGGCAGGATTGTGGGGAAGGCCACCTTCTTGGATTGTGGGAAGGCAACCAGGCAGGATTGAGGGAAGGCGACCAGGCGGGATTGCGGGGAAGGGAGCTACCCCGGAAACAGAGATAGCCACGGAGGGCATCACTCGGCAGCTAGATATGACAAGCTCAGGCAGCATGCACTCCTCCGGGAGTCACCGTTGTGACTTGAGCCAGACAATCGATGGGTCGCACATCTCCACGGCTGGTGGCGGCGGCGCTTCTTCTTCAGTCAGCGGGCCCTCCCCCATTGCACAGCGCGCGCGAGCCTCCCGCCGCGGGCCACGGACGAAGCGCCGCTGCTCCGACGTGTCCTGGCGCAGAGAGAGCGGTGATTCAATTGTGTCGCCCCCTCGCAATCGCCGAACGCGGAGTGGGCGGCTAAACCCGCTGTCCCGCCCTGATCCCGAAACGATGGAGCAGCTCTGCGACTACGTCGAACATTCCCTGCAGGCGGGATCCTTCCCCCGCGCCTCTGACGTGGACCGCCAACATCTCGGGTCTGTGGTCCGTCGGTTCTGCACCCAACACCAGCCCTGTCCTGGAACAGCAACCACCCCGCGAGAGCTTCCGCCATCTGCCTCCCAGGACACTACCACCAGATCTGCTGACGCGGATTACGCGGTGTACGGCGCCATCCTGGAACAGATCGCTCNAGACGGAAAGGCGGGAAGGCCGCCTGTGTGGCCTTGCGGGGTGGGGTTGCGGCCTTGTGGTCTGCCCTCCTCCGCCCTCGGGGGGCACAGCAGGACCATCAGGCAGATCAGCCCAGCCACGTCACGGAGTCATGGGTCCCGCCGGACAACGATGACCAGACATGCCACATACGGGGCCAGTCGGCCCGGACGGGGGAGAGCTGTCGGTGGGAGAGTCCCGGCTCCGACGGTCTAGCCCACATGACGGAGCAGCTCGTCAATGTGATAGATGAGCGATGCAACAGCTTGCAGATTGCGCTCCATCGGGACGCTTGCGATGCCGGGGCGAGTGCCCCTGCCGTTGCTGCGCTCCGTGCCCTGGAAGGGCGAATCGAGGCTCTGGCGGACACGGTCGCGGCACAGAACACGGCGATCAATGCATTCATAGCGTGCCACGCATCACCCCTGGACGAGGGCAGAACCCTGGAAAGGCGTATGGACGCTCTTACGGCTGCTGTCCACGGACAGGCGGAGATGCTGCGGGCGCCGGCCCTGCAGTGCGACCCGCCGCCTGTTGGCGACGACGATGGTGAGGGTTCCTTCCTCCCCGTCACACGGCGAAGACGAAGGTATGGAGCACACCTCCTGCTCCTTGCCGCTGCCGACGCTGCTGTGGGCGATGCCAGGGACATGGTGCGTGGCCTGCTGGATGCAGAGCCGGCGGTGAACATCGATGGCTGTCGCGGAACACGGGGCGGAAAAGTCCTCCTCAGGATAGCGGAGGCAGAGGGGGTCGCCTGCCTCCGCCGGCGCCTGGCTTCTTGCCCTGGCCTACGCGAGGTGCCGGTCCGACGGCGGGATCCCCTCCTCCTGATCAAAGGTGTCCCCTCCACCCCCGACGAAGAATTCTTGCGCGAACTTGACGCCAGGAACGGAGGACAAGGGCGNCGGCGGGATCCCCTCCTACTGATAAAAGGAGTCCCCTCCACCCCCGACGAAGAGTTCTTGCGTGAACTTGACGCCAGGAACGGAGGACAAGGGCGCGCGTGTCGGGTAATCCGGAAGATCGGCCGCACGGAGTGGAGGAGTCACCACTGGGTCCTGGCGCTCGACCAGCGGTGGCACGCGGAGCTGGTGGCGCGGGGACGGGCGTACGTGGGGCATATGTCCCACGTCACAGTGGAATATCTTGTCCCCTTGCGCTGCTACCGCTGCCTCCGGTTTGGCCATGTGGCGCGTGAGTGTCGGGACGCGAGCCCGACATGCGCACACTGCGGCACGATCGGCCACCTCCGGGGCGACTGCCCGCGGCAAGCCGAAGGCGTACACTGCATCGCCTGCTCGCGTCACGGACTGCCAGCGGCGCATAACGTTTTTGACGGCGCATGCCCGGAATATCAGCGTATACGGGATCTCCTCCGGCCTGATACCGCCTATGGCCCTGCGCGTACTCCAGCTTAATTTGGGGAGGGGGAGTGTTGGGATGGGGGAGTTGCCGGGCTATATGGCGGCGCACAAGGTAGATGTGTGCCTACTCCAAGAGCCATTCATGCCAACAGGCCGGCTCCGCAACCTCCCTCTCCACTATCGCTCGGTATACTGCGTCGGGGGATCATCAGCAGTAGTTGTTGCAAACACGCAAATCTCTGTCCTCGAGCATAAGGAGTACACAACCAAGTGTCTCCAGGTGGTGACACTACAGAAGGGGAAAATGAGTGCATTATTAATCAACGTGTATGTCCAGTTTGCGGGTGATGATGCCACGATTGAGCAACTGGACACCATCCTCGCGACACATCAATCAGCAGACATCTACATCGGCGGCGATTTTAATGCCCGCTCCCACCTCTGGGGGGATAAAGTCACCAACGCGCGGGGGGACCGTGTCTGCAAATTGATCCTTCGCCGCGGGCTGTCAGTCCTCAATATTTGCGGGGTTCCGACCTTCTCGACTGACGATGGCGAGTCGGTAATCGACTTAACGCTATCTAATGATGTGCGGCACACGACCCCCGAGGGGTCGCGAGCAAGCAGTGAAATAACTAGTGACCACCGCTGCATTACATTTGCAATCCGCAGCACAGCTGTCTCAGATGGTGATGTACCAGCCCGCGCCCCCAACTATCGTCGACTGGACTGGGAGGCCTGCGCAACCGAAGTGCTGAACAAGGGTGTGTTCGCAAGCCCATCACTACCTCGGGATGCGATAGATGCGCGGATACTTGCGCTCCAACGCGATCTCCTTGGGGAAGTGCGCCCCTTTGCCGCTCGGCGGTCAGATGGTAGCCGCATGGGGCA